>JAVTVY010018678.1:0-82342 GCA_036873755.1 Hanleya hanleyi | reverse complement strand
ATTTAGACATTATATCTCTTCTAAATGCATGGGCTTTCAAAAGGAAAGTTTATGTTTATGTTGCCGCAATAACTTATAAATGTATATCAGAATATTTGATTGGGTGCATGCTAGGACAGGTTATCTTATTGTAAACATTTGCTGGTGATGATTAATAAATATGAGAGAATAAATACAAAATAATAATGAAGGCAATTAAGTTACGGTGCATATGTTTCACAAAAAATTGAAGTAGACGACCGTTTAAAAATACAAAAAATGTCCACGAGTGATTAGTCACTATTATTGGAAAGTTCGCGAAAATGAGCTTGGTCAAGCACTTTCAGGACAAATTACCTTAATAAAGTTTACTTAACCCTTCCTGTGGGGGGAGACACTTTCCGCCCCCTGTTGTTTTTTTTTGCTCCTATCTCCGGAACGAAAAAACATTGAGAGCTGAGTGACACCCGAGCAGATCTAGAGGATCATTGGTAAATTCAAAATGGCGGCCATGTGGGGTACCATAAATGTGATGTTTTCGTCAGATCTCTTCAAATTTTGCTTTTCTGCATGGAGAAGTGGGTAAAACTTTTTTTTTTTGGTCTCATATCAGATTATCATTTATTAATTTATCATAATTATCATTATTTTGCAAAGATAAAAAAGAAGAAAAACCACCGAAAAATCTTCCATTTTTTTAGAGCTTGTAGAGTTTGACCCAGAGATATAGTGTGGTAAGTTTCAGCCATCTAGCCTTAGCGATGGAAAAAATATACAGGGGTACTTTTCGCTCCCCCCCCCCTCCCCCAGGCTCTCGCCCAGGCCAGATAAGGTTAATATAATTGTCTCTTAATATTCCAGTGGAAACTCCCCTTCCTGGAGATACCCTGATCAGGAAACGTTTTGCTGGACTAGTTAATATTTGTTAATTACATCAGTCCAGCAAACACGGAGGAAATGTCATCTCGAGTTTACGAGAATGACAAGGACCTGTCATCTACTCGTATTAGGTCGGCCGTATCAAGGGACAACAGCGTAAAAGGTTTCAGGCCAAGATGGCTGGACAACCTGTCAAAGGAAGGACTGACAAATAATTTAATCCGGCTTTCACAAGATATACTTTTAGTAATACTGAGCTGATCTTGGTTGATACACAAACAAACTGACAGTGGCAGAACTATACGATAAACTCAAACTAACCTAACAACAAGTGACAGATGGTACCAATACGCAGTATGTTTTCGTACACATGTAAAGTGAACTGTATGTCAAAAATGCAACTAATGTCCTGTTCTGTTGGTGACCAGGCAGTACTAGACAGAAAATAGAAAACTACACGGCTGTGTATAATATTAGAATACGAGTCGTTATCGTTCGTCTGTGTTTCAACATTTTTGTTCTATTCCGTGGCGAGCATGGGTAACGCGTAGGTTCTGTGTGTCATTTGTGTCTGGGGCGGAAGATCGCCATTTAGAGCATATCATCAATTCTGCAGATATAACAGTTACACAAAGATTATATTCAAGCAGATACATATCAGAAAATCAAGAGATCACTGTGCCCTAAAAGGGGCATAACATCCGTAAATAAGGGGAGGGGGATTTAGCTCAATGTCACGCTCAATGTTGTTTCACTCATATGGTGACAGCCAGCTTGGTTAGTGGAGGAAGCCGGAGTACTCGGAGAGAACCACCGCCCGTCGGCAAGTAACTGACAGACTTTCACACATACACAAGCTGGGCTCGCACTCATGCCGGTTCAGCGGTGTGAGGCTAGCGGTCACCAGCGAAGCGCCATAGACCGCTCGGCCACCGATGTCCCCCCCCCCGTAAAATAAGGGCTGAGGCATATCTTTTTTTGTTGATTTCTAGAGTACAACTATATAAATAAGTTTCCGAAATGGCAGCAGCTTTATCATCGCTCTGCAGATATACTGTAGGATACTCATCTGAGCAGCCAGAAACGTTTCGATCAAGCCATGATCAGGCGATGTAGAATCGGCCATACTCGATTCCATGCCACGAAGATCCCACAGTGAAACATATTCTGATCGATTTTATAGATGTTAAGAGATTCTTTTTATCAAGCAGCTACTTTAGAAGATCATTTAGTCGGGTAAAAGAAGAGTGTATTTTAGGTTATTTGAGAGAAATCAGTTTATTGTATAAATTTTAATGTGTGTACATGCTTTTGGTGTATTGTGTTGATTGTTTCTGGAAACTAACTAATTATCTTATTTTTGTTGGAATACTTAGAATTTTGTTTGATCGTCGCTATATTGCTGAAATATTGCTGAACGCGACGTTAAACTTAATTCTCTCTCTCTCTATTAACCTGCTAATTATAAGGCAGTACCGGAAATAATAATTATAGAGTAGAAAGTGCCGATACTGATAATCAACATAATGAACATTGTCAGTCGATCGAAAGAAAGTACTGTCTATGACTGGGAATACCGATTCCGTATAGTATATACACAGATACTCACAGTGTACTAGCTAGTTCACGGGACCACAGCCCTATCAACGAGGGGGTAACTGCTTCTCAGCTTTAGCTGTTCAAGTGCCGTTGCTGGTATTCAGCATGATATATATCTACGTCCCTCGAACAAAATAATGGCTTATGCCTGAGAATATCCATTTCGTAAGCATGCGGAAAATAGATCAGACTGTTTTAGATAATCGTTCATAAATGATGTGATGACAGCTGATTTTATCTGAAGGAACAGCATGGATCATTTAACACTACTTACCATACAAGATTCTATGACGCACTTTTTTGGGGCTTCTAGATATTCAATTAATGACGCGTGAAAGTAGAAATAAATCCAGCACGTATTTAGATGTGTATATATCACTGTTGGCAAAGAACTAGAAAGACATCTTTTGGTTTCGCGATTGCAATCTTGTATAGTTGACTTGGAAGCTGGCCACTATATTTATTAGTCTCTTAAGATTTTCGAGAAGAGGAAATGTATGTTCTGTAGATCAAGTTTTCTAACCTGCCAGGAAGGTTAACCCTACTCAATACAGGCATCTTCTAACAGTATAATCCTTCACACCACCCTTTGGCATACATCGTGCGTGAGTAAAACATACTGAGAAAACACTGCAACAAATTATATCAATTAGATCTGACGAGGAACAGATATACTCTTATAATTCTGATGTATTATTATTGTGATCTTGATTTTGAAGTTTCCTCTCTCCTTGCTCTGCCCGGGGATATGCAGTAGTTGGTTGATGGAGAAACTACAAAGGTAGATTAAAAAATCAGGGCATTGACGCTTGAGATATATTCAAGAGAATTCCACGTGCCGTGAAGATTCCAAACAATGTTTGGAAATGAACACAAATTTAGACAGTATATCTTTTTTAACTGCAAGGGTTAACAGCATCCGTCCTCTGTTGGTTTTTTTGCTCCTGTCTCCCGAATGAAAACAAGAGTTTAATTGAACCCAAAATATACCCGTAAAAATATACAGTCGATAAACAACATTTTTATAGACAAAGGTTAACAATACAAATCAACCTACCTGGACTGTATGTTGTTTGTGTTGTTGCAATTGTCAGAATACTGTACATGTATAAGCCATCATTGTTGTATCAAGTGGTGTAGGCAGGTTTGGAAATCAGGTTTGGGGGGAGGGGGTACGTAATGGCCTGGAGCAGTAGTATCAGTAACTTTAAAACAAACTTTGTGTTAGTATAAGCAAGTAAGCTCATCAGCCTGATGAATGTGGAAGATTGCATGGATTAGAAGTATTTGCGAACAAAATTAACAATGAACAATGAGAAAACAAATTAACAATGAACAAAGTGAACAATTGAGAATGAATCTTTATAGATAGCAAGCAAATAACCATGATAGCATGGTAAAGCAAGGAACAATCAAACTGTGCAAATGGTTCATAACCAAACACCAATATTCAAATGTAACTTCACTTACTTTTGATTAATTGTCATTGCTGTTGAAACTGACCCATGTCATTTTATGATCTAAGTAATAGGTCTCAATTGTTCCACTGTTTGTGTCAGCTATGTTGGTGAATATGAGACCAGTCGTTGACCCATTGTCAGTTGTTGGTCCGGTGATGACTTGTGTATATTTCAGCTGCATGACCAACAGATTTTGAAGGGCTTCTAGGTCAGGAGATGAAGTGTTCCAGTCAATATTGAAGTCGCCAAAGATAACAGTCATCAAATTTTGGCATTTGCTGTGAACTGCCAACAGTGCCTCACACAAGCGTTTAACAGTCTGCTTCGGGTGTTTATAAACAGAAATAAATGTTATGTTTTGATGTCTCTGTGTTTTGAAAACACAAATTCAATTCCGTTGACGGACTCATTCGATGGCATGGCCTCCAAGAAAGTATGTCTAGAGTACACTGCTAACCCGTATGATGGTCGCTTGTTCAAGCCACCCGATTCCGCGTCCTGACGATACTGTATGAAGTTGTGTACAGAAGTATCTTCCTTCGAATCTCTCTTGTCAAATCTGGTTTCACAGAAACATGCTACATCAGCTGCCCTGACACTGAAATCTGATGTTACATCTTCTAGATGCCTATGGAGAGAGATTGCATTCAAGAATGTCACTTTGAAGCAGTGTGGCAGGCTGTACAAAAATTGAAGGGTTGGCAGCAGAGGTGATGCACGGAGCCTGTTCATTTCAGTAACTACAGTTTTGTCCACACTGATTTTGTCTTCCTGTAGATTGGTAATGTAAACTCCACTCAATGACTGAAGTCTACTGAGAGCGACATAGTGCCTGTGATCAACTCTGCGGCGTGTCGAGCATACTGTTTCACCACAGGTTGTATTGGAGTCCAGTCCTTGCTATATCCTCGTTTATAGAGGTGTCGGTTCTCTGTTCTCATCTGTTGGCCAATGTCAGGATCATCAAACTGAACCCACAGTACTCCACATGCGAAAGAACTGTTCTGTAATACATCTACTTTCATCATCTTGCAAGAAGCACCATTGATTAGGCCATCTGTTGTGTCCAAATTGATAGTTATATCATAATAGATATTCTCACAAACTTCAATGGTATTTGGAAGCTGCGAAGTATGCTGTTTGTTCATGCTGAATGATCCTAAGATTTTGGCTTTCATTTCGGGTCAGGTAGATCCTATTAATCTGTCCTTGGCCTTGAAAGTGAAAAGTGGCTTCTGTGACGTATGAATAACTTCAGCATTATATGCATCTACCTTGTCATTGGTTGCGAAGAGATGTGTGGCATCACAAGGGTACTGGTCGGATTCTTTCGTTGTAAAGCGCTGTCTGAGAACAGATATATCTGCATTTGTCTGTTGACCCTCCCGAAGTTTGTTAAGGAGTTCTGCAAAAGGCTTGTTGTCTGCCTGCCTCATTATCTCTTTGAGTTCAAACATAGAAAAGTTGTCTTGCCACATTCTAGTTGCCAATGGCATGTATCCAGACCTTGGTTGTGTGAATATGTAGCTGTCCATAACAGGTTTTAACTGGAACATATCACCAACTACAATGACAGACACTCCTCCAAATGGTTTAGGGCTCTGCATGACTTCCATTAGTCTCTGGTGGATGCAGTTAAACATGTTGAAGCCAACCATGGATATCTCATCAATGAAAATGAGTTTGACACCCCCTATCTGATGCCTGAGTGTGTTCAAGGTTCCAGACTGCAATGGCTTATGCTGGCGCCGTTGGTTGGGAGCAATTTTCAGCGCACTGTGTATGGTGTTACCGTGAATATGATACGCAGCTTTGCCAGTTGGAGCTAAGAGAAGAACTCGCCTTGTATCAAAATTTTCACCCGCCTGCTTGTTTAGGTATTTCAAGGCTGTTTGATAGAGAGCTTTCGTCACAAAACTCTTGCCGACTCCGGCTCCTCCACTGAGAAATCTGTAAACCGGATGCGAAGAAGTCTTTATCAGGTGTATGGTTTCATAGACAAACTCGATTTGTTCTCGATTTAATAAGCGCATATACTGCCTGTACTGCTGGTCGGGCAATTCATAATATTTATTCAGCTCATCCCCTGCATTTGAAACTGGCAGACCGAGATCCATGGCTATGTCATAATCTTCTATGCCTGTATTCTGCAGTATGGGTCGTGTTGCTTAATCCTCAGCATTGTTGGATACAGATGTTGGTGCCAGTTCATTCCAAGCATCGTCTAGTTCAACGGTTTGACTCAGCAATTCCTGGGCAGTATCAACAACATCTCTGCATACCGTTCATACAACTGCTGTTGAGCTTGGATATCCACTGCAATTTCCTGATAGCGTTGCTGGTATGTGTCATGCTCTAACTTCAAATTACCCTCATTCCTCCATGGATAGTATAACATGATCAGCTCTCTGTAGTATTTCTCAGCATCTATATCCGGGTTGAAATGGACGCTTCTCAAAATGCGTGGCGTACGTCTTTTTCTGTACTGCCTTTCTGCATGAGGGACAGGAGTTTCAGTTTGACAACAGCCATCCTTGTCTGTGTCAGGATTATCACCTTTCTGTTCATCGTCTTCATTGTCACTATCATAAGGCTCTGGCAGTAAGTTATCAACAGTATGTTCTGTCATGGTCTTGTTTCTTAGAACAGGCTTCTGTGGTCTTTCATCATAGCTTGATATAAAGTCAGCAGGTGTTACATTTTCCATGGAAGACGGTCGTTTAGAGTATCTAGATATGCTGTTGCTGCATTCAATATCATCATCGTCATCATCCATAGCATCTAATGCTGTGTTTGGTTTGAGTAGAGTTACTCTTTCGTCAGGAGGACTTGTGTTCACGAACACAACATGTCGGGAGGACTTCTTCATAGGCAGTTGTAAGCATATGTATACAGACTCCTGGGCACTTAGTTCCACGGCATTGAGAAACTTGTTACCAACACACTTGACTTGGTCTTTGAGAGTTTGATTGCCCTCACTGACTTCTTTTGTTGCTTTTCTCAGTAATTCGCTCATTGATCCGCGCTGTGATTTTGTGACATACGATGCAACATATGTTGCGCAAGCGTATGCATCGACTACATATTGAACATCGACTACATATTGAACATCAACATTGGCTCTCCATGCCGACAACATTGTAGAGTTGTAGTTATTAATTCGAGTTTCTTGACAAGTGCGCTGAAGAAATACAGTAGGTCTTTTGATGGAAGCTCTGACGGCTAAGATGTACTGATCTGTCAACTGTAGTGCGTGTAGAAGATCTTCGAACTGCATTTCTTCATTGTCACCAATGCTGTTGAAACAAGCACAAATGCTATTCCAGGTATCTCGATGAGACTTTATTTCATCTCCAGTCAATTTTGATTGAGCTAACGGCTCCAAGAGTCTTGTCTTTCGCATAGGAGGTTTGGGATAGCCAAATCTGCACTTCTTCTCTTCTTTATTCTTGCATGTATGACTGTGTCTGTGAGTTTGAAGTTGGACAAGTTCAGCTTCTGGATCATCTTCATTGGGCTTTGCACAGGAAATGTACTTGTCTATGAATTGGCATATTTCCTCTTCTGTATTTTCTCCATATTTCGGTGCATTAGCACACCAGGTCATCATGTGGATATGGGGTGATCCTCTCTGCTGATACTCCACTCTGTAGAAGAAGTCTTCCATTTCATCTAGAGGATGTAATGGTGACTGGAGAACTTGTGTGATGAACTTTTGAACAGAATAGTCAAAGTGGCTGGCACAAGTAACTGGGTCAGTTTGTATCAGACGGCACTTCTCATCCCATGACAGGTTCAGCAGCTCTTCATCCGAATATTCCTGTTTGTCGACAACTTTACCCAATATACTGAACAGATGTAACCACCTGGATTCAGCAGCCGACAGAGTGACAAAGAAAGTTGCAGGTCCAAGATGCCGTTATAAAGCAAATAAGTCTGTGCTCACTTTTTCAAAATATGGAGGTGAAAAATTATACAAAAAATCTCTTTCACCTGGTTCAATGAAATCAGGAGGTGTGAGCATAGTGTCTGCTTCTCCAGAAACCAGCTCAGGTCATCAATTTCACTCCATTTATCAGCATCATCGTCATCATCATTCCCACCATTGTCTTCAGTCAATCTTTCAACACTTCTGCAACTGGACACAGGTTGTAATCTTCGTTCATCATCATTAGTGCTTGTTGCTTGTTCTTGTACTTCAGAGACCTCCAATTCTCAATTCTCATTAACAGTAATGTGTTCTTTGAACAGAGGAGTCTGGGATAAAAACTGAGCGCCATGTCGTACTAATTCTGGACGAATATTGAGACAATAAACATGATGTTTGTACCGTAGTCTACGTTTCAGTGTGGCTTTTATCGTAGCTGCATTGGTTGTTAGTCTAGGTAACTGTGTGACAGTGTTTTGTTTGCCTCTGGGGGCTTGGTGTATTTTCATAAATGGTGATCGAACCGCGAGCAGAGTTAGTTCCAGAGTATTCAAATCTTTCAATATTCCTTTCTGAGGAAATGTCATTTTATTCATGACAGAGCATGGAGGGATTCTATCCTTGAGAATGTAAGATTTACATGTTCTGCACACCCAAATTTGTCCGTTAACACTCAAGACTTGTGGGCACTGTTGAAATACTTTCATCATCTCCAACTTGCCCTGCACTTTTGAAACACTGTGTTTATACCACAGCTGCTTACAGCTTGTACAAACATAAATTGGCCCTTCCGATACAGTATCATGGAACTGTGTGATCATTTGAGGGAGGGTGGAGTTTCTTCTGTTTTCTCTAACCTGTCTACGGTGCATTGTTTCTCTGAAAGTCTCAGATTTGTTGTATTCTGTTTCACATCGTTTTCTTTGACGTTGTGGCGTTTCCCTATTCTTCTCTGACTGTGTGTATTCTGTATCTTCTCTCTTTCTCTTACGTTGTGGCGTTTCCCTGTTCTTCTCTGACTGTGTGTATTCTGTATCTTCTCTCTTTCTCTTACGTTGTGGCGTTTCCCTATTCTTCTCTGACTGTGTGTATTCTGTATCTTCTCTCTTTCTCTTACGTTGTGGCGTTTCCCTTTTCTTCTCCGACTGTGTGTATTCTGTATCTTCTCTCTTTCTCTTACGTCGTGGCGTTTCCCTGTTCTTCTGCGACTGTGTGTATTCTCTATCTTCTCTCTTTCTCTGACGTTGTGGCGTTTCCCTGTTCTTCTCTGACTGTGTATTCTGTATCTTCTCTCTTTCTCTGACGTTGTGGTGCTTCCCTGTTCTTCTCCGACTGTGTGTATTCTGTATCTTCTCGCTTTCTCTTACGTTGTGGTGTTTCCCTGTTCTGTGACTGTTCTTCTCTCTTTCTCTTACGTTGTGGCCTTTCCCTGTTGGCTCCCATCTGTGTGTATTCTGGATGTAATCGTTTTCTCTTACGTCGTGGTGTTTCCCTGTCAGTCTCCGACTGTTTATAGTCCTTGTTTTCTCTCTTTCTTTTCCGTTGTGGGGTTTCCCTGTTGGTCTGTAATGTTCTGTATTTTGATTCTTCTCTCTGCTGCTTCCTCTGTAGCCTTTGTCTTGTCCTCTCTTTGATTCTAAATTGTTCGTCCATCATTCTTCTCTTCTTGATGTACTCCCTCACATATATGGACTGAAATAATTATGATATAAAATAGGAGTATTTAGAGTAAGTCTATACACATGAACAGAAGGGACAGGATAAAAAACTGTTATTCTGAAAGTAATAATTATCAAATGTTTG
The DNA here is from genome assembly GCA_036873755.1 of Hanleya hanleyi. Taxonomy (NCBI): domain Eukaryota; kingdom Metazoa; phylum Mollusca; class Polyplacophora; order Lepidopleurida; family Hanleyidae; genus Hanleya; species Hanleya hanleyi. Next base: position 72,694 of record JAVTVY010018678.1, on the reverse strand, counting down.
CAGGTCATATGTTTGTAATCCTGCAAGATAAACAGTTTTTGTCCTTAGGTTAACATGAATTGATTGCAACAGAATAGTCCCAGTTATCATAATTACTTTTGATAGTCTCGTTCCTGAGGTGGAGCACACGGATTGATGATCATGAATATTGGATGTCACCTGAAGCTTGGGTATTTTATAACCTTGAGACACTGGCATGGCTTGCACAATCTGAAAGTGGACAATAATTGATGGGTTGAGTATGTTTTGAACAAAACTGACACTATTTGTATTGTGTGAGAACCCGTGGCACGTGAATAAAGTTATCATGCCCATAAGTAGCCAGTGTTATAGATGCAAGCAAACCGTGCATCATAAGGTCACTCTAACATCCCTGCATCTTGAATGCTGAGAGAAGACTGTCATAACTGCATGTAGCAATAGCTATGTAGAATAGCCCCCTACTGAATAGATGGGCAGGTGGAGCATGGAAAAAGATGATATATGTTAACCTGTAAATATGAAGCCTCTTCAGCAACATGTTTATGGATGTAATCTGTCACACTATTCTGGGTAGACTTAGGTGCATCATGGGTCGACTCTGGTACACCATGGCTCAACCCGGGTAGACTCTCCTCACATCTGCAGATACAGAATAAAAAAGATATGGAATATGGATATGCTTCAATTTTTCAGAATAGAGAAGGCAAGTGCTCAGTCACTGGTATAAAATTCTATTTCACAGCTGAATATCTGAAAATATACATGATATTTTGTTAATTGACTGCTTGATGATTTGAGAACTAGCCCAATTAAAGTCAGCTATATGTAAGAGTTCAAAAGATGAAGTTACATGTTCCAGATGAAATGACTGAATTATGTGTAAAAAAATGTGTAGGGCTGACCGACTTCCCAAGAGGAATTATACAACATGGTACATCTGGCTTTATTTCATATATAAATATTAGGATGCATTACCTTGAATTTTTCTTTAACTGTCGTTGTAATAATTTTCTGTGGCGCAGACCTTTCACTCTTCCCTTCTTCGGCATTATTCGGTTATGGCGGCATCACACATCGAGGTCACTATGAACATGGTGATCATTGTTATTAAGATAATAGGTTTCAATGTGTTCATGAGGTATCTCAGATTCTAGTATAGCCTCATTATGGTGCAACTAATTTGTATCAGGAGAGTACGTGAGTGAGTGAATAGAATTTAACATTGCTTTCAACAATATTTCAGCACGGACAGGACATCCACAGATGCAACAAAAAAGTACAAACACATAACTAGTCACCACATTATTTAGTTTCTATTGTTTCTCAGCAAAAACATTGAAGCAACAGGAATCTGTGCCCACCGGGCACCCACCAACCACCCGCTAATGCACTAATAATGAGGCTAGAATGTAAAACATGGTGATACACAGCAGAATTGACAGAAGTAAAAAATGTACAGAGATATACAATGTTTTGAGTATCGAATAAAGAAATGATATTGTCATGTGGAATTTGATTGGATTATACATTGTACATATAATACATGTATATAATGAAACATGCCAACCAGAGATCCTTCAGCCTTCATTGGATTTGAATGATGTATTATTAGACAAAAAGAAAAACAGTAGAAGGGTAGATTTTGATTTTGAAAGATCACATTTAGTTCATGAGAAAGTAAGCATTGCATTGAAACAGGAGCAAGCCAAATGAGCCTAATAAATGACATTACAAATCTGATGAAGTTGCCCGGGACCACCACGAGGAGGCGGATCTGATGGAAATATTATAGAATTTTGTAAATAACTTCCAGTTTCAAGCCATGCATAACAGCAGCGCAGAATCAACAGACACTCAGTACGTGAGAAAAGGCATAGGTGAAAAATATGTGAATTTCAAGAGATTTATGTGATTTATAGGAATGGTATTTAAAGTGCATAGTTTGAAAGGTCCCAGGAAAATGAAGAAACGAAGCATTGTCAGTCAGGCGAACGGATAAAATAAATTTAAGGACCTGAAAGTAATGCAGACAACATTATTTTAGTATTGTTAGTAAGGACTATGCAGTTACACAGGTGCTACGTTCGATTAGAGTTGCTAGTAGATCAGTAGTGAGACGATATTAAACTCAAGTAAATGTAAAAGAGAAATAGTTTGAACAAGAAAATAAAAGGTAAGTATGAAATGGTTAGCCATGAAAGGGTAAGTCGAAGTTATGAGTGAATGCATGATTTCTTAACATCAAAGAAAATACCAACGAAATTCAGGGTAAATCTCGTTCCTCAAAATAGACTCAAAGTTTTGGGTTCATACTCCATGTAAGAATCACGAGACAATGCATACAATAGCCAAGTCTGGAGACAACAATGTGTCTAGACTTAAGCCTTTTCAGCTGCACAAAGACTCTGACAATAGCTTCTTACATGAAGTATCTAACAATGTTTTACGAAGAGACCATGTAGACATGTAGCCAAAACATCAACAGGATTCATGGTAAGAAAGGAATGAGATTTTCTGGGCATATACCTGACCAGGTGTATGGTGGTGTATTCAGCTGAAACCTTGGGTTAAAAAGTTTTATTTTAGTTCAGAATGTCAGGCATGATAACCACAAAACATAAGAGATCAAAGGAAATGATGGCACATTTATGACAAGAGTTTACATGTAAGTCATACACGTAAAGCTGAAGCGCTTGAAAACTGTGAAGTAGGTGCAGCAATATGCCAATTATGGAAATCTGTTTTTTTTACAGTTTCACATAAAAGAAGTTGAAGACATACATGTACACACGTAAGCGCAAGGTGCAGCAATGCACATGAATTGATAAAGAAGCTGTCATTTACAATTCCAGTGGTAGGTACTTTTATGCGAAGTGAAAAGCGGTGCAAGAAACAGTCACAAAAAATGTCAAACAGGTGCAAGATTATGAAAAGTTAAAGTTCAAATTGGAAAGCTTTTATTTACAACTTGACACGCAAGGTACTGATATATCAATGTATATCAAGAATGTGCACACAAGTGTAGGAAAACTGTTAGTGCATCAAGAAGGTGCAAAGGGAAAGTGGTGCACGAAATCTTAATCACTTGTTCCTCCTTGTCCCTCTTCACATCCTGAATTCTTCTTTTCCCCCTTCTCTTTGTCTTCTTCCTTTTCCTTTATTGGACTGCTCTTTGTGTTTTCCCCCTTCACTTTCTCTTCTTCCTTCTCCTTTGCTACACTGATCTTGATTTTGGTCTTTTCCCCCTTCTCCTTTGCTGAAGTGGTCTTGGTTTTTTTACCTTTACCTTTGCCTTTCCCTCCTGGAAGAAGTACTTTTAAGAGAACTTCATCTTCTGCACTGTCAAATATTTCATTGTCAAACAGCTGCCGCTTGCACAGTGGTTCATCTACTGTCGATGCTGGTCGCTTAGTACATGTAGAAGAGGCTGGTGACAGTATCGTTGACATTTTGCGCATGAACTTGAGTGATTGTTCCAGTCCCTTTATCTGGCGACTTTTGATGATCAGCTCGTTTTCCATTGCAGTAAAGGTATTATTCGCCTGTGTTGCATCATTCTGGAGGATTTCAGCTTGTTGTAATATGTCATCAAATATATCTGTGAGTGTAGCACTCATACCAGGCATAGCACATATATTGACCTGAGATCATGACAAATGAGTTCTATTATAAAGAATAGACAGACACACTGCCATGAAACTGCCAGGCTAAAGAAACTGTTCTATAGAATTAACGGAACACATATTCATGAAGAAATGTCACTGTACTTACTTTCGCATAGGAAGAAATATGTAGGTGCAGAAAAACCAGTCTGATGCGTGTACATGTATGCGCGACAATACAATCACTGTCTGAAAAAAAACGAAAGCCTCGAAGATCATGGGGCGGAGTATTTGTATCAAATTTCAAATGAATTCACGGAAGACTCAGGAACGAGTTGCATGGACCGTAGGTGCCAAATAAAAGGATTCAAGAGAAAAATCAAGGGGAATAACCCACGAAAACGTCAAATTGATTTGAAAAAGTTCATGCGCATCTACACAGGATACTGATCATGTGTACCAAATTCCAGAAGAATCGATTTTCAAAAATCTGAGACGAGTTGCATTCACGAAGACAATAGTTGCCAAATACAAGGATTTCAGACCAAAATCAAGGGGAGTAACTCAACAAAATGTTGAATCGGGCCGAAAAAGGTTCGCGCACATCTACACATAATACCTATCATGTGTACCAAATTTCAGAAGAATGCATTGAAAACTCTGGGACGAGTTGTGTTGACGAAGACAATAGGTGCCAAATACAAGGATTTCAGACCAAAATCAAGGGGAGTAACTCAAGAAAACATCGAATCGGGCCGAAAAAAAGTTCATGCACATCTACACCTGGTACCGATCATGTGTGCCAAATTTCAGAAGAATCCATTGAAAACTCTGGGACGAGTTGCGTTGACGAAGACAGTAGGTGCCAAATACAAGGATTTCAGACCAAAATCAAGGGAAGTAACTCAAGAAAACGTCATATTTGACGGGCGTATAAAAATTAAGAGATGAGACTCCGTAACTTTGTATTGATGTCATTTTGAGCCTATTTGCATGACCCCCGAGAAAAAGATCATAGTCAATGCCAGAAAAGTGATGTTTTCATCATATTTCTTCAAAATGTTGGTTTTTCTGCATGGAAAAGTGGGTAAAACTTATTTTATTTCATATCAGATTATCGTTTACTAATTTAGCATACAGTTTTTGCAAAGAAAATACAAAAATATAAAAAATCGAAAATTCTGACCGACAAATCGTCCTTTTTTTCGAAAATGACGTCACTGTGACGTTATCATTGCGGTCGTCTTGGATTTTTTATACATTTTTTTGTCGAGTTTGACCCAAAGATATAGTGCGGTAAATTTCAGCTGTCTATCCTTAGTAATGGCGAAAATATATAGGGGGCACTTTCTGCATCCCCCAGGCTGAGGTTCACCCCAAATCGCCCAGGCCAGATAAGGTTAATATAATTTTCTCTTCATATTCCAGTGGAAGCTCCCCTTCCTGGAGATACCCTCATCAGGAAATGTTTCGCTTTTGCTGGACTAGTTAATATTTGTTAATTACATCAGCCCAGCAAACACGGCGGAAATGTCATCTCGAGTTTACGAGAATGACAAGGACCTGTCATCTAATGGTACTAGGTCGGCCGTACCAGGGGACAAAAGCGTAAAACGTTTCAGTCCAAGACGGTTGGACAACCTGTCAAAGGAAGGACTGACAAATAATTTAATCCGGCTTTCACAAGATGTACTTTCAGTAATCAATTCCATTGAGCTGATCTTGGTTGATACACAAAAACAAACTGACGGTGGCAGAACTATATGATAAACTTAAACCAATCTGGTTATAAGAACAAGTGACAGATGGTACCAATACGCAATATGTTTTCGTACACATGTATAGTGAACTCACGGTGGGTAAGGGATTTTCCATACACGTCGATTGGAGGCACCTAATTCCATACACGGGCGGTTGAACGTCCATACAAGTGCGGAAATCCGCACGTGTATGGTCGATTTGAGGCCCCCGGCTACCAAAATATAACTATTTAGCATGGATATCGACAGGTAAGACGTGGTTTCTATAGCCTATCAAGTAACTAAGATAGTAAGGAAGAAGTAAACCTTTAAACTTGCCGTTAAAGCGGCCTAGATGTTCCCAACGAAGCCACACAAACTGACCGGTGCTCCCAGATTCAGCTTTCTACAGTCCCGCCGACTCATGAAAACATTGTTTAAGTGTGTGCAAGAGTTATTTGAAACCTCCCATGAAGTATAATTACGAGCATAATGAAGGTATTTTACATTGCAATATCGCTTGGTATCCATTTAACGCATAAAAACGCGCTGTGTACAAAACATTCGCACAGGTCCATACACGTGAGGTGGTCCGGCCATACACGGGCGTTGTCAATGTTCACTCGCTGTCAACGTATAGCTAAACTCATACAGTAATACACGAGCTTAATACAGTAATACACGAATTATTAATAATTCCAACCTTGCGTGTTATGCTTGTCGTGTGCAAATGCATGTTTCATATAGGGCAAAATTTTAGACATTCGCGGGTTTTGCTAGGTTACAAAAGACCTCAATTGAGGGCGAGTGTGTTTAGCCCCCTCCCCCTTCCCGCAATAACACGTGAACATTTTTCTCTCGATACAGTTCAGTTTATTCCTTCAGTTTATAGCGAGAAAAATATATTTTAACATCGTTAGGCATAGCCGTACACCCCGTCTTCGTGGACGTGGACAAACGCTGAACCTGCTCCGGTTGGGAATGTCACTTTCAAGGTATCTAGCCCGAAAACATCGGCTAAGAAGTCTATTGTTTTTGTTGTTGTTGCTGAATCTGACTCCTTTCGCCTGAATGACTGATAGCGCCTGAAATGGAAATAACTAAATAAGACGTCAGTCGCTCGAGATCTTTAACTGCACACGGAGTGGGGTATAGAAACAGAGGCACAACAAGCATTTTATCGAATAAATAATATGATTTGGCATCTCCAGCACTTTGACAACCACCTAATGACTCCTTTAATTCGACGGAATTTGTCAACAAAACCGTTGTGTTTCTTTCTCCATAGTTTACAGGGACATGACCTTTTGGATCACATCATCAAGAAATAGATCCAAGACGGTTTTAAACCAATAAGCGACGTGTGTTTATTCACGTGATCAGAAAGGTCACGAGATGGAAATAGCGAAGGTCATATCCTTACAAGATGTCAGAAAGGCGCGAAGACGTTAAAATCAATCGAGGTTTTTCTCACACATTTGATCACATTTTGTCAACATCAAAACAGTCATGATAGATGGTACATGGACAAAGAAGCTCAGGTCGGTCAAACTATCAAATTGGCATATTTTTTCTCTCCCGTTTCGTTTTTATCTCCAAATTTTAACCTACCCTCGATCTGAGCTGTGATAGGAATGCCACGCCCCTTACCCTATATTTACCTATCACAGCCAGAGTTTCTCAGTTATCAAGGTATCGTACCCATGGTGAGCACGTGACATGTAGTAGGTCAAGTTCTGTACGCTTGGAAACACAACAGTGTCACAGTTTATGCTTTCGTCCGCTGATTTTCCTGTCAGTTAACTCACGTTGACTTGTATCATAGAAAAACGTAAGTACAGTCAGTATCTACAGGGAAGGGAAGGGTATACATATATGGATGAATATGTATAATATCACCCCCTCCCCCAAAGAGTATCTATATTTACTGTTTTTTTCTGGATTTTTGTGGTAGTTTACAACTACGACGAGCAGATGTACTTGGCTTGCACAGCTGGCAATTTTATTATGAGTATATGGCCGTACCGGTTCTCACGGTGGTCGGTGTGCCACCGGAACTGTTTGACAACCGACCAACTCGTTTCTCGCTGCCTCCCATTGTCAGAATTTCTCCAGACACCTGATAGTGCCTACGTGCTCATCTATTCAATTTAATACCTGAAAAAGTTGAACAAGAATACGTAACTAAGTTAACTCACAGGGACTTGTATCATACACAAAAGTACTAGCAAAGCCAGTAACTATAGATACTCTTTGGGGGGAGGGGGTGGTATTATACATATTCATCCATATATGTATATCCCCTTCCCTTCCCTGTAGAAACTGATTGTACTTGGTACGTTTTTCTATGATACAAGTCAACGTGAGTTAACTGAAAGGAAAATCAGCTGACGAAAGCATAAACTGTGACACTGTTGTGTTTCCAAGCGCACAGAACGCTTGACCTACTACTGTCACGTGCGTAACTCACCATGTGCAAATACCTTGAAAGTGACATTCCCAACCGGAGCAGGTTCAGCCTTTGTCCACGAAGACGGGCGGGTGGAGGTGGGGGGTGGACGGCCCTGCCCAACGATGTTAAAATATATTTTAACTGAAGGACTAAACTGAACCGTATCGAGAGAAAAATGTGCACGTGTTACTGCGGGAATGGGGGCTAAACACACTCGCCCTCAATCGAGGTTTTTTGTAGCCTAGCAAAACCCGCGAATGTCTGAAATTTTGCCCTATATGAAACATGCATTTGCACACGACAAGCATAACACTCAAGTTTGGATTTATTAATAATTCGTGTATTACTGTATAAGCTCGTGTATTACTGTATGAGTTTAGCTATACGTTGACAGCGAGTGAACATTGACAACGCCCGTGTATGGCCGGACCACCACACGTGTATGGACCTGTGCGAATGTTTCGTACACGGCGCGTTTTTATGCGTTAAATGGATACCAAGCGATATTGCAATGTAAAATACCTTCATTGTGCTCGTAATTATACTTCATGAGAGGTTTTTTACGAGTCGGCGAGACTGTAGAAAACTGAATCCGGGAGCACCGGTAAGTTTGTGTGGCTTCGTTAGGAACGTTAGGAACGCTTAAACGGCAAGTTTAAAGGTTTACTTCTTCCTTACTATCTTAGTTACTTGATAGGCTATAGCAACCACGTCTTACCTGCCGTTTTCCATGCTAAATATTTATGTTTTGGTAGCCGGGGGCCTCAAATCGACCATACACGTGCGGATTTCCGCAGTTGTGTGGACGTTCAACCGCCCGTGTATGGAATTATGTGCCTCCAACCGACGTGTATGTAAAATCCCTTACCCACCGTGGAACTGTATGTCAAAAATGAACACCACACACTTGCAACTAATCTCCTGTTCAGTTGGTGACAGATAGTACTAGACAGAGAAACCAGAAAACTACACGGCTGTGAATAATGTTAGAATGTTAGAGTCGTTATCATTCGTCTGTGTTTCAACATTTTGTTTTGTTCTATTCCGTGGAGAGCATGGGTAACATGTAAGTTATGCGTATCGTTTAGGTTGGAGAATCCCCATTTAGATCACATTATCAATTCTGCAGATATAACAGTTACACAAAGGTTATATGCAAGCATATATATCAGAAAATCTAGGGATCACTGCACCCTAAAAGTGGCATAACATCGGTAAAATAAGGGGAGGGGGTGGCTTAATGTCACACTCAAGGATGTTTCACTCGTATGGTGACAGTCAGTTTGGTTGGTGGAGGAAACCGGAGTACTCAGAGAGAACCATCGCCCGTCGGCAAGTAACTGACAGACTTTCACACATGGACCAGCTGGGCTCGAACCCGTGCCGGTTCAGTGGCGTGAATTTAGCGGTCACCACCGAAGCGCCTTAGACCACTCGGCCACCGAGGTCCCCTCGTAAAATAGGGGCTGAGGCATATATTTTTTGTTGAGTTCTAGAATACAACTATATAAATAGGTTTCCGAAATGGTAGCAGCTGTATCAAACATATTTCTGTATATATAGTTTGTTTCATTTAAAGGTCAACCCAAACGGAATTTTGTTTTGTCTGAAAATCCTTAAAATCATAGTTCATACTTCACTTTGTATGAAAAAAATATTGAAAAAATTCTAATCTGATCAGAAACACACGTAATATGGGAGCAAAGTGGGCTTTGTCACACTTTCACAGCTGGGTTGATGACGTCACGCAGGGCAATTGCCTGAGAAAAAATAGCGGATAACATGGAAAACGAGTGTAGTCAGAGCTCCGATTCAGATGTCGATTCGAGCGATATCCGCTCCTTAGATGGAAATATTTTTTCGCCAAGAAGATGAAATAGACATAGAGGAGGATGATGACGAGCAAAATAACAGTTGTTTGAAGACCAACGACGGAATTCAGCCCTATAAATTTGAGCCGTACGGCTCGATACGGCTCCGATTCTGACAGTGACAACCATTCTGACAACGTGAAACTCGGTGACGACAGGATTCGGAGAGGTCGTTTGTTGAATACAGATTGGTATGCAACTGGACTGGAAACTCATTATCGTCACCTTATAAGACCAAATGTCCATATATTTCAAACTGTATTGAATGTAGAACGATTCTGTGATGTAAAGAACGAGCACATCTGTGGTGTTGTTGTTGTTACTGGCCGAGACGGCCTTTTCGAAGGGATAAACTCCGGGATTCGGCAGAATGGACAGTAAACTGTTGATAACTCTGCTGATATACGTCCGATTTGAATTCTGTTTGTTTTCCCATAGTCCCCATGACATACTAATTTCAGAATCCGACATTCATGGCGAAAAGTAAGCCGTGGTGAGTGAATGTCGAAACGGCGTGATGGATCGGCATTCACATTTGCTCAATTTTCGACAAATTACGTCAATTAAATTGAAATCGAATGATATTCCCACAATCTCAAATGTCAAAGGATTATGAAAGTATTATTATCACTTCTGTATCTACAGCCATTCACTCCAATTGGTGTTCAGAACCAATAGGTGTTCAGAAAAAACAACATTAAAAGGCGACCGGTTTGCCCGATCACTGTACGACTTTGTCGTTGTCTGATCTACATGCACTCTCACACTTGTAGGTAGACTAGACCCAGCCCCTGTTTCATAATGTATTTTAAAGGGGAAACAAACGGGAAGTAATTACTTGAAGTAATTTTTTCATTTTTTTTTCATTTTTTTTATTATTTTTTTTTTATTTACTTATCAAACGTATATATATTTATGAAAGATTATTTTATTATTATTAAATAGTATAAACGAAATAGAGACTCATCCAGTCTAACTTGTAGGTGCTCAAGCAACAAATGCCACATCATGGATAGCATCCTGGGCGTCCATCGGGGACGCGAGAGCGAGCAGGGCATTTACAGCCGTCTCCCTGCCCCAGGCCTCGCTTGCAGGCAAGGTTCGTTCAGCCGATGTCCGTGGTAGATTATCCTTGTCCGATTTCTTTGCCGTCACATTCTGATTGTTCTTAGGTTTGATAGTTGGAATAGCTGTTCTCTTTAGTTTTGATTTGTACCCGAATTCAACTGCTACGCTGTAGAGGTCCTCGAATGATGTCTTTCTGTCAAAATGTGCCGAGCAAATTATACGAGTACTGGCTCGGGCCCTCTTTCCACCCCCTTGTGTTGCGTACAAATTTCGTCCAATTTGCAGCGATTTTCTCGTCTTTAGGCCACAACTGAATACTAACACCGTCATCTGTAGTAAAACTGCAATCTCCCACTACACAACGTCGCGGCATATTTAACAAATGATGCCCCGATACTCCGAAAATCTCCAGAAATCAGCAGCTACTTATGACTGTGGTATACGGCTTTAACATAGAGAATACAAGACGGCTGTCCCTCCGTGACGTCACAGCTGGAATTAACAGGAGAGCGATTTTCACCTTTCAAACGGCAATATCTCGCCAACCAGACGGCATAAAATTGTGAAAAAAAAAATCATTATTTTCAGAATCGAAAGGACTATTTTTTTTATATTTTTGACCTCAGATCGTTTGGGTTGACCTTTAAGCATATATCACAAAATCAGAAATTAATACATATGTAAAGGAGCCCATCTGTATAAAATATGAGACGAGGGGAACATTTTCGATAGGCGTCTGACCTATAACTAAATAAATACGTTTTCAAAATTTGGTTTCTGTATCTCAAGCTTTTGCCTCTAAAATGCGGTAACGGATGGAGGGACGGGCGGACATATCTGACGACGACAATACCTCCAGGCCAAAAAGGCCGAGGGTTAAATTAAACGTTACTTACATGAAAAGGGTGGTGAGAACGCTGTCGGCGCACTGATGAGAATTCAGGTGACCCCACAAACAAATTACTGACTGCATAATCTCTGTGATCAATTGTATCCCAGCCACACTTTCATTGTAAAATTCAATCCTCGCCAGCAAGCTAGATTAGATTTTTTTTTCACATCAACTATCATCTTCAGTATTGAACCGAGAAGTAAAACCGACCATTCCATAATTATCTTCAAATGCAAGTTTACAAAAAACGAGGCATAGGCAAATCCTACAGGAAATTTAAAGGTTCATTATTTAAAGAAATAGCTGCCTTAAACTTGATAAGACAAGGATTACTAACACCACTGGCGGATACGCCTTACCAGTTTATAACCATGGCGTCTTACCAAATATTGACCGCGCAATGATACAATTCACAACTTACGACGCCCTCTCTTTAGAAACAGTTTTAATGAAAATCAGAGGAGAGCCCATCAAATATGCATCACGAAAAAAAGATAAAGTGAAAGATGAGGACATAGACACAGCAAGTTTTGTTCTATATCTTATGTTAATGACTATTTCTGACATAAATCTTGAAAAGCTGAATGATATAGGATATGCAAAAACAAATTTGAAAAATATTCGAAATCAAATTTTAAAGGAAATTATAACCAGAACCAAGGCACAGTGGACGGGTATGAGTGAAAAATCAACAAAATCTTTCTTGAGCTTGGAAAAATCCAACTATATAAATAAAGTTATTGTGAACTTAAGACCAGATGATGGGGAATGTAACATATGGTCTCATGGGACTAGGCCAATTTTCAGCCTAGAATCTATGCTATTCTAAGATAATGTAATCCCAATATAACGAAAATACTTTCTAAATGACACAAAATATATTTACGAACGTATACTTTCCGGTCCTACTGATTGACTTTAAGGCAGGAAAGATGCGGTAGAATATTTTATAATTTATTAAATAATACGATTGATACAGTTCAGTTCAAATTCAGCGAAATATGGAACGTCAATTTGAAACCGTTTCCGAATATTGACAGGAAAGAAATATGTACAAATTTCAAGAGTACCCAGGAAACAAAGCTGCCAAAGTACAAAACTTCAAAAGGGGTCGTACGAACCCATGTATTTCAAGATCCTCATAGTGTTCATATGAACAGGCACAATCAAAGCCTGACTGAGATACATCATACTATAGATAAAGACTTTACAACGATAATCAGCGATACGGATTTGATATTTTTGGAACATCATGTCTTGCCGGCATCAATGACAATTGTTGACCGCTTCTCTTGTAGGAAACTAGCCTAGTTGTATGTATACCATGGTTTATTCTTTTAATTTGGTGCTAATGCAATTAGGTCTGTGAATTATGGACGCGAAAATTCTCCATTTTACGACGGCTGAATATTGAATGGCGGATTAAACGGTTGTATCTCAATTTTCAATACAATATTCTGCACGGAATTCTATGTTACATATTCTTTCTTGCATAACATAGGAAAACGAATTGACAATCTTTGTTCTTACTACAATGAAGAAAAGGAACGTATAGAACATCCATTGATTTTATGCTCAACTGTTAAAATCTGTAGTCAGATGTGCAAAGATAGTTGAACGACACTGCAAAAATGACGGGTGAACTTACAAATGATCAAGAAATATGTGACTGGGATAGCCAGAAATATAACCTGATGCTGATTGCGACAAGATATAATTACACTTATAAATTTAAAAAAAATCAACATTACATGTTCATAAGTATCAATATACAATACAATTTTATCGCAAATACTAACAAATTCTTAAAAAACAATGCCATATGCTGAGAAACTACTTCAGTACCTAACGTAATGAGCTTAGGTATCAACAGGGGTACTAGGTTACTTAATCATGTGGTGTTCTCTGTTCAAAATTGTGCGTGTGCAATTGCAAGCAAATATTTCTGGGAGCGAGGACCTAAATTATGTATTCCATTTGAATTTGGACGAAAAGATTGTTTATTTATTATCTGTATAACTGCATTTTATAATGGAGTTAATAATCAAAACGTAAGTGTTTCTCATGCTTTACTTCAGAATAATACTTTTCTGTAAAATATTTAGAGTATCCATGATTCGAATGGATATACTGACTACGTTGACAAAAATACGGCAGTTCCAATGGTAAATCATATTACAAAAGATGGGGTGCTCATTCACGGGCACGTGCAACTCAGTAAGGAATATATTGAACGAAGTAGTACCAACTATTAACGATACATACGCTGATGTGTTCATCATATATCGGCATCTTAGTCGGACAATTAGTCTAGTTGGGTCATGCATATTCAAAAATATTAACGATACATCCGCGGATGTGTTCATCATATATCGGCATCTTAGCCGGACAATTAGTCTAGTTGGATCATGCATATTCAAAAATTTACAATTAGTATCACCCTCGAACTTTCGTGAATTACATTGCCAGCTAAGTCTGTATTTCTGATAATGGCCAACATGAACTGATCTGGATGTAATCTGAATTAAACGTGAAATGAAATTCTCTACAGTCACATGTCTTCTCTGCAAGACCGCCAGAAGCTACTTTTTCTGATAACTTGACAAATATATCTCGAAACCCACACGTTCTTGACAAGATTGATAAGGGTATATGAGTGAATGCCCTGATTTGTCATACTGTTGAGGAATTGCATGAGATTTGTTCATCATTTATTCAAACCTCAGTCTGTTTTCCACAGCGATTGTTAAAACTGCGATTCAAGCCCCAAGACAAAGCAGCGATAAATTACTCCGAACCCTGAAGTTTTCCCTGTTCACAGCTATGAAATTCTGTAAATATTTTACTTAATTTCGACTAAAAGTTGTTTTGATTATACTGTTTTCCCAAAATGAACAGATTTTGAGCGAAGTCGTAGGATTTTGAAATATAATAAAATTTTTGTATATGCATATTTCTTTGCGACCACTACATAGTCTCTTTATTAAACCGGGCCTACTGTATGATAAAGCGCCACTATCATCCACAGTCAAGATCAGATACTGCGACGAACGGAGTACGCTATTGCCTATGTTTTGTGGTCTTAATGCATCCTATGTTGAGGAAGTGTATGGCAGTTGTGATCAAGCTTTTTATTATGGATATTTATGAACCACCAGTTTGTGGAATTGGAGACTTATTAATAAAAGCATCTATTTGAAACATACTTGCATTTAGCCCTCTCGGAATCGCCTTTGATGAAAGTGCGTGCATGGACCGTCGCATAACCTATGGATATATCGATGGTACCAGTTATACGCGAATCAATTTACATCACACATAAAACAGCGCAGATTGATTCAAAGGGCTGATTATAGCAAAGCCTATATTGGCATCTTTAACGTGCTCTACTTGAAATGCTCTCAGTATAACCTCGCCCTCTGTTTGTTGAGTCTTCTGAATTGTGGTTGTTTCGTTGAATTTAAAGTAGTAGTCTAACATTCGACTGATTTTTTGGGTCAAGCTCTACCAGAAAATGTTATAGAAATAGAAAACATGACCGCTTTGATTTTCTTCAAAACTGACATTTTAGGTATATTTTTGCATATATTTTGCATATTTGCATATTACAGTGCATGATAAATTAATAAGTAATAGGCTAAGGTGAAATAAAATAGATTTTGCCAAATTTTCCTCGACGAAACGCAGGAATTTTGAAGAAAGATGACGAAAACATCCCTTTTCTGGTACCCAAATGGCCGCCATCTTGAATTTACCCATGATCCTGTACATGAGGGTTATGCAAATAGGCTCAAAATGACCCCAATATGATAAACTAAAAAGTCGCGGAGGGTCAGCTTTCATTTTTTGTCGTTTTCCGGAGATAGTGGAGAAAGTTCGGGAGGAAGGGGGGGGGTATAAAAGCCCCCAGGGGGTCGTAGGGTTCAGCTTATTGCAATTTATTACAAATTCTTTTGGTAGAATACCTCATTGGGTACCAAGTGAGACTTCAGTCATATACAGCAATGAACTCTTTATAGAATAGGAGAACAATTTCCTTAGCTGTTCGGAGCCGAATTTTTACATACTCCAAAATACTATCTCGTGAATAAGGCCAATTTAGGATGAGTCACTTACGCTGGTAAATTCCCACCAGGAAACCAATAGAACAAGAAAATTACAGAGCAGTTGTTTGGAGAGGGTGGAAGACCTGTGTACAATTTGTTCCTTCCCGTCCGAAAGAAACCGGGGGGATAAATTTTCTTATTCGCTTCCTCGCATATCGATAATAAGACGGGTTTCCAAAGGGTGCGCTACTGTGTCCATGTTTGACCTGGCCTCTTAAACTTGCGAAGATATTTGAAGCAAAAATCATCTCAGTTTAGAATCATACTCGATTAATAAAATGATATACGTCGACCTTTTTCTCCTAATGTTGGAAACCATCTTTGACCAAAGCAATGCGAAATAGACATTGGACTTCTGTATCGATGCTATGCGCAGTATCGTGGGGTACCCCTTACAAACATAAACGTGGGGATTGCGTAGGGAAAGTGTGGGGTATTGGTGGGCGTGTGGGGCGAAGCGTGGTTTGGAACTTTCCTCGTGGGGATAACGTAGGGTTTGTGTGGGGCAGCTGTCCACGGTTATGCAAATTTAGCATAAATATGGGGATTATGTAGGGCGGATGTGGGGATTATGACGGGTGAATGGGCGACAGTTCTGAGAATTCAAAGTCCGCGTGGGGATGATGTAGGGCATAACTTTATCTGCTACATATTCAAAGTGTAACGTGGGGTTGGTGTAGGGAAAATGAACTTCGGCGTTAGTCGACTGAGTTGTTTGTAGGGATTAGGTGGGGTGGATTTTTTCCAGCGCTCGTAGACAAAGTCCAATGTAGGGAATGTGCCGGGCTGTGCTGAAAGTTTAAGTCCGGCGTGGGGATGATGTAGGGCAAAATGCTCGCCGTTTTCATAGTTTAAGATAAACGTGGGGATTTTGTTGGGCAAGCATTTTTTCATGCATAGCCTAAGACGATAATGGGGTTGAAGTGGGGCGATATTTTATTTGCACAATGTGAGATAGATGTGGGGATCATGCAGGCAGACTGTGAACTCTGTTTTCTTAAAACAGTAAAGATTTTGGGCCAGTTTCAGTTCAGTAGCGTCGAAAAGACGGATCCGCCACCCCACACAGTCAGAAAACAGGTGATGGGCCATCACTTTTTTGGGGTGATGGGGTCTGGTCATCACCCTTTTAGGGTGATAAGAAAAGGTGACGACAAAATCCATCACCCTAAAACGGTGATGAAACCAGGCCATCACCATAAAAGGGTGATGAGATCCAGTCATGATGAACGACGAGTGGTCATCACCCTAAAAAGTTGATGAAATCTCATCACCTGTTTAGGGTGATGACAGAAGAGTGGTCAGACAAGATCATCACCTTTATAAACAGCTATATCCAAATAAATATTGGTTTCCTAAAATATATTTACCTCTACAAAATTTCTGTAATATATCAGTTTCATTATACTGTAAATTGATATAATTTGTAATTTTACCCATATTAAAATGAATGGCTCGACAGACGTAATAGGTATAAACAGATTATTTTTTCATTCACTTGCATTACTAATGGAAAATGTATTCACCCCTCACCAGAAAGATAAAGATTGACTTGGAAAGTCTATGTAATACACATAATCTGAGACTAAGAGTTGTGTTTAGAAATCAAAGAGTTGTCCTTCTGGAAAATATTAATAGAATCTATGGTACCGAGCTGATGCCATCAACCCAGGTATTGCTATTTGGAAACGATGAAAAAAGTACAAAATTAAACATTGAAGCTCAGATATGTTTAGGTGAGTTTATCAAAATGACAAAACGATTTGAATAAGAATATAATTATACACACAGCTAACAACAAAGAAAAAGTAACTACCCCTAGCAAATCCTAAGCGACCGATATTAGCATAATAACCACATACATATCTCTAGTCATAGACGCGCATAGGGTCATCCCGAGCACCCCCCTCCACCAATTAGCTGAATTATGTTTCGATATTGTTCTCTCCGGCCGTCACATGTTGTATTCAATATGTATGTAAGATTGTAATTAATGCTGTGTATTTCAAACTATGTAAAAGTGAGAGACGCAGTAATAAGTCTATCTTAATGCGCTCCAACAATGCACAAAATGCAATAAAGCATCATATAAACCAAGAGTTGTGCCCTGTCCTGTAGCTCTTTTGTACCTGTGGGTAAATTTGTTTGCACTTGACTGAAAGCGGAAGGGCCCAGAATCTGACAGCGGGCGATAAAATGCCAAACTTTTTCTGTTGTGTTCCGGGCTGCAATGCCGCTGTTAAAAAACGGAACAAAGAGAGGAAATATCCATGGTTGAAGGATGTCACTTTTCACCCATTTCCCACCCGAGAGAAAAATGCGTTGCGTCGAAACTGGGTTCAAATGGTTCTACGCGAAGCGACATGGGGACCAAACAAGTTTACCCGGATTTGCTCCTTACATTTTGAAGGAGGTGTTGGTCCAACTTCGCATAACCCGGTGCCAACATTATTCCCATGGAAGGTGGACGCGAAGAGACGGTTAGTTTCTTTCCCTGTGCCGTAGACAATCATTGTTGTTATATTTAGCTCTATC
The DNA here is from genome assembly GCA_036873755.1 of Hanleya hanleyi. Lineage (NCBI taxonomy): Eukaryota > Metazoa > Mollusca > Polyplacophora > Lepidopleurida > Hanleyidae > Hanleya > Hanleya hanleyi. The sequence goes on along the minus strand of JAVTVY010018678.1, from coordinate 54,447 downwards.
GCAACTCGGCATGGCTGCACGTTGTTGAACAATCAAAAACACTGTGGGCGGTTTGACATGTTTGAGACAAGTTTCCTGCTTGTCAACTGTCATCAATCTGAGGATTTGGGGTGGGGAGGGGCTTGAGTGAGTCGACTTGTACACATTATTTTTTGAAAAAATAACAGACTTCTATCAACTTCAAGTTAAATATATTTATATATTATAACTTTAGTATTTTTATTTTATTTAAATTTTAAAAAGTAATCAGGGGAGCCTGAAAGACATTTTTTGAATTTTAAAGGGGGTACAAATTAAATTGAATATAAACTAAACTATCTAATGTGATAGTGGCTGAAGACCTTATTTATTATCATTATTTCCAGCTCCACAGCTTCTTCAATAAAGGCAGAATATCCAATTCATGTGCCAGTACAGACAAATGAGCAACAACCTATTGACCCAGTGGTGGTAATAAACCCGGAATACTTGTATGTAGTTGGTGAAACAGTCGTCAGTGAAGAGGGTATGGGTATCACAGAAGTGTTGACTAAATGTAAGTATACATAATCAACAGGTTAGGGAAAATCCCTTGATCGGGGTATTATCCCTTGATCAGGGTATTATACCTCGATCGAGGTATAGGCCTGTACCTCAAATGGGGTATAGGGCTATGTCAACTTCAGTTTTTTTTATATTTATGGAAAATGTGGACATCCACACATACCCTGGACTGCATGGATCTTACGACAACATATTTGGCTTCATTGTTCCATGATTTTCAAAGCAACTTATTGCTCCGTTCATGCGACTAATCATTCAAATTAGCCACTTTAATATTTCAAAAATGAAACATGGCTTCAAATGACATATTCAGGGAAATTTATTATGTAACTAAATAGCATGCTATGAGATAATTCCATCCCAAAGTTGCATGAATGTAGATGCATTGACTGATGAGTAAATTAGATTAAATGCACAATTTCCTAGCATGCACATACATGGCAGGGTCAGAATACCCAGAGCAGAGGTCTGTTTTTTATGTGCACATGCTAGCAGATTAGATTATGGGTCTGTCAATTAATCTTGATTTATTAACTAGGCATTGGCTCTCAAATCCTGCAATTTGCGCATGACCTTCCGGACATCGAAGTATGCCATCACATGCCATTTTCATTTACAGAATAAATTTCACCAAATATGTCATTTGAAGCCACCTTTCATTTTTGAAATATTGAAGTGGCTAATTTAAATGATTAGTCGTATAAAACGAAGCAATAAATTGATGTGAAAAACATGGAACAATGAAGCCATAGATGTTGTTGAAAGATTCATGCAGTCCGGGGTATGTGTGGATGTCCACATTATCCATAATAAAAACTAAAGTTGACATAGCCCTCTACCCCATTCGAGGTATAGGTCTATACCTCGATCAAGGTATTTTGCCCAACCTGATTAAGAGTTTCAAGAGTTATATGCAAAGCTTCCAAACACTTTTTCTGATCAGGGACTGTTATCCTACATGTCCAGTGCAATGTCTTGCATAAAATGCCCACAGTGAGGCCACAACACATACATGTATCATACATGGGAGATAATCCAGGTAGTTGAATGAACATAAAAGATTATTTGATACATGATGTATACTGATATGAACTAGTCAAGTTTTGACAAATTATTCCACCTAGTCACAAAACAATTGTAAACTAAGTTGCACATGTTTATGTTATTCGTCCTATCGCTGTACTAGGATTGAATTTAATCGGATTTTATTGATTATATAGATACAAACAGGTCTGTTATAACTGCGAGATAAATTTGCAATGTACATGGAGTTAAATATGTTTAATTTGTCGATTAATATAATTCAAGGACGATTATAGGTAAATATGCGATATTGCTGTCTCAGACAACCCAGCTTCACAGCGAGCTGTTCCCACCCGTAACTGACTTTCATAAGATTAACTTTAGGAAATACAGATAAATTGCTATGAATAAAAATTTAAAGAAATAAAATGTATCCTCCAGTAATTATCAGAGGACAGTTAGTTCACAAAATACACTGTACTAAAGTTTAAGAACTTTTTGACATACAGAATCAATTTATTAAATAAAATTGGCACCAGACCATGTAGCATTGAATTTTCATCCCAGTTGTGCGGGTCATTAAAAGTTGATGGAACAGCTGATTGGTTATTGTCTTTTCTTGTTCAGCGAGAGTACTCTATTTTGGTAGTATCCCTAACCAGTTCATGCAGTAACAATAATTTGCTACAGAATGTATATTGCCCTGATTGAGTTTTAGCTAATATAAATAATTGTGTTTGTATTTCAATGATCTATAGGAACAGGCAAATACTGGACCCCACTCATTGTGTGAATTGGTAACAGGATAATGGATTAGATTGGCTTGTGGACCTCATGTGAACACCAGTTATCCTCTTCTACAAGGAAAGGAAGTTACACCTGGAGGTGAGGAAATCTTATAATCACTGCATGTCTGAGATAAAACTGTGATATCCTGTTCATTTCTAAGAGGTGGGATGTCCCACCAGTTGTGGGGAAAGGGGTGCCAAACCAGTTATTTGTAGCTTATTTTGAAAAACCCCGAAAGATCTAAAGTGATGTCCCCCCCAATTTTTTTTTGTTATTTACCGGGCATGTTTCAGGGTCAGCCCCTTGATTTACTGTACATTAGGGGTTAAGAGTTTCAAAGTTGTTTCAAATATGTTCCCAGTAACAGATCCATATTGCCTTCTGATGAAATGTTTTATAACACTTTTTATACGCCCGTCAAATTTGACGGGACGTATTATGGTATGGCGTCGTCCGTCTGTCCGTCCGTCCGTTAACTTTTTCTCGTCAACGCAACTTGTCCTAGACTTTTCAGTGGATTATTCTGAAATTTGGTACACCTGATCGGTACCATGTGTAGGTGTGCATACACTTTTTCCGAACCAATTCAACGCTTTCTTGAGTTATCCGCCCTTGATTTTAGTCTGAAATCCTTGTATTTGGAACCTACTGTCTTCGTCAACACAACTCGTCCCAGAGTTTTCAATGGATTCTTCTGAAATTTGGTATGCATGATCGGTACCATGTGTAAATGTGCACAAACTTTTTTCGGCTTGATTCGATGTTTTCTTGAGTTACTCCCCTTGATTTTGGTCTGAAATCCTTGTATTTGGTACCCACTGTCTTCGTCAACGCAACTCGTCCCAGAGTTTCCAATGGATTCTTCTGAAATTTGGTACACATGATCAGTATCATGTGTAGATGTGCACAAACTGAAATCCTTGTATTTGGAACCTGCTGTCTTCGTCAACACAACTCGTCCCAGAGTTTTCAGTGGATTCTTCTGAAATTTGGTCTGCATGACCGGTACCATGTGTAAATGTGCGCGAATTTTTTTCGGCCCGATTCGATGTTTTCTTGAGTTACGCCCTTGATTTTAGTCTGGAATACTTTTATTTCGCACCTAGTCCTCGTCAACGAAACTCGTCCTTTGAAATTATGTACTTTTTCGAGTTGATTCAACAGTTTCTTGAGTTACCCTCCTTGATTTTGGTCTGAAATCTTTTATTTGCCACATACTGTTGTCGTGAATGCAACTCGTCTCAGACTTTTCGATGGATTCTTTTGAAATTTGGTACATATGGTCGGTACCATGTGTAGATGTGCACAAACTGTTTTTGAGCTGATTCGACGTTTTCTGTATGCTCAACCATATTTGTTTCCTGTATTAATTTATTATGATAGCTCGGACATTCAGAATATACTAACCGTTTTTCATTGTTTGACTTCCAGCTTATGTTTGCAACCAGTTCAAGGGCACACTGTGGTCCAAAGTAAGGAGAGGCATCACTCAGAAATGCCATGATGCAGCAAGGTCAGGTAGAATACGCCAGAAAATACCAATGAAGAAGCATGATCTCCACATGTCAGAAGAACTGGTGGACTCTTCTTCAGCTTCACTCTCATCTGCCGTGGATTCGTCATCCTCTGGCGATGACAACAACAGTCCTCTAAGGAATGCTAAAGACCATCCCACAACAGCTGGTAAAAGACCAAGACATATATTTTAAAACCTTTGAGGAAAGAATACCATTCTACTTGACACAGACTTTCAATGTGCTTCCTATTTTGTGCTCGGGTGTTTTAAGACATGGTACAATGTATATTTTATTCTGTTAAAGAATAAAAGGTGAAATTCGCGTGGATTTTGCTTCTGCTGGTGGTTATTTTAAGGGATGGATGATATTGCAGGAGGAATCCGGACATACTAGACAGTCTGTACAAATGACATGTCCTTTCAGATAAAAGATGCCCCCTCCCCCACACCCCAGGAATTCCATACAGATGGTGTTTTGTGCACCCTGCCCCGTAATTTTCCCATTTGTGGGGATACTGCAGAGTGCTCTGCCTAATTCATTCCCCACTCCCAAATAACTACCCTGAAAATAACCCATTGTTGGTACATTCGGGGGCGACAATCCCACACCATCCCCATATTGGAATTACTGCCCCACAGATTCCCTACACGGGGATATTGTGGAGTTTTCTGTCCCATGCTGGAATTACTGCCCCGCAGATTCCCCACGTGGGGATGTTGTGGGGTTTTCTGCCCTATGCTGGAAGTACTGCCCCGCAGATTCCCCACCTGGGGATATTGTGGGGTTTTCTGTCCCATGCTGGAATTACTGCCCCGCAGATTCCCTACCTGGGGATATTGTGGGGTTTTCTGCCCCGCAGATTTCCCACGTGGGGATATTATTGGGTTTTCTGCCCCGCAGTTCCCCACTTGGGGATATTGTGAGGTTTTCCGTCCCATGCTGGAATTACTGCGCCGCAGATTCCTCACGTGGGGATATTGTGGGAATTTCTACCCCGCAGATTCCCCACGTGGGGATATTCACGTGGGGATATTGTGGGGTTTTCTGTACCATGCTGGACTTACTGCAGGAATATTGTGGGTCGATTCCATACCAGCTTTAAATATAGTTCCCCGCATCATCCCCACATGTAGGGAACACGTGGGGTTGAGGTTGGGATAGTGCGGGGATTTAATCCAGCTAAGCAGCATTAAGAAACTCCTTTCCATGACTAAGTCCAATGTGGGGATTTTACCAAATCCCTACACATTCCCCACATTGGCTGTCCTACACATTCCCCACGTGATCCCTACGTACATGTTCAAATGGAATGTCCAGAATTATTCAAATTTGATTAGTGTTATGGCCCGAACCATTGTTTTATAAAAAAAAGTAAAACCCCTAACATTTATCGTGTGAACTGTAGTTGCTAATTTTGTCGAAACTCAGTGGCTTGACAGTGTGGTTCAGTTTTCGCATTTTGCTAAAGAATACAATTCGAAAGGTTGTGATTCATTGAAATGAAAACCATTGTCGGCTGAGTGCAGTTTAGCGTCTTGGGGATTCAGACAATCTCATTACCTAAAACGGTTATTCCGTGCGTGGATGTGAGAGGCCTTCCTCAAGAAAAGTCTCGGTCATATTTGTTGGTACCAACCTACGAAATCAAGAAGTTCACTACTTTGCTTTGACCCAGAATGGCAGCAGGTCGGTATCTCTTTGTCCATGACAGGAAGACATATTTGTTTGCAGGATACGCGCTGATACATTTTCCTTAATCCAGCGTCTTCAATTCAATTCAATTCAAACATTATAAATACACCCCTGTGGGAATGTAGAAACAATAATGCCAAGAAAATATATTTTGGATAGGACACAAAGTTAAGTATTGACACGATAATTATTAATCCCCTCGTGAACAAAGATCAACGAGACTGTATAATGTCAGTACATGTACACTGAAATAAATAAGTGGAATCATAGTGATGCCTAAAGGGAACTATAACAAGAGTGCATGTTACGAGATCCCAATTGTATCAACAGGAGGTTATAGGGACTCACCAGGATTATGAAGCATGAAGCAAAATAAGGGTCTGTAATTTTCACATACAAGAACCTCAAGACGGGGTTCCAAAGGGTGCGATATTGTGTCCATATTTGAAGTAAAAATCAACTTAGTTTAGATTCAAATTCGATTAATAAAATGATATTGGTCGACCTATTTCTCCTGATGTTGGAAATTATCTTTGACCAAAGCAATAAGAAATAGACATTGAACTCCTGTATCAATGCTATGCGCAGTATCGTGGGGTACATGTTCAACTGGAATGCCGAGAATTATTCAAATTTGATCAGCATTATGCCACGAACCATTGTTTTATAAAAAAAAGCCAAAACCCCTAACCTTTATTGTGTGAACTGTAGTTGCTAATGTTGTCGACACTCAGTGGCTTGGCAGTGTGGTTCAGTTTTCGCCTTTTGCTAAAGAATACAACTTGAAAAGTTCTGATTCATTGAAATGAACAGCATTGTCGCCTGAGTGCAGTTTAGCGTCTTGGGGATTCAGACACTCTCATTAACCAAAACGGTTATTCTGTGCGTGGATGTGAGAGGCTTTCCTGAAGAAAAGTCTCAGTCATATTTGTTGGTACCAACCTAAGAAATCAAGATAGTTCACTACTTTGCTTTGACCCAGAATGGCAGCAGGTCGGTATCTCTTTGTCCACGACAGGAATACATTATTTGTTTGCACGATACGCGCTGGTACATTTTTCTTTAATCCAGCGTCTTCAATTCAAATCCAAACATTATAAATACACTCCTGTGGGAATGTAGAAAAAATAATGCCAACAAATTAGATGTTGGACATTTAGAAAGGAAACAAATTTAAGTATTGACACGATAATTATTAATCCCATCTTGAACATAGGTATATCAGTGTACATGATCTAAGTCGAATCGTAGTGATGCCTAGAAGGACTCCAACGAGAGTGCCCCTTACGAGACCCCCAAGTAAGATAGGATCATGAAGCATGCAGCAAAATCAATTTATGTAATTTTCACATACAACAACTTCACTCACGTACTTCTAGCGATTTCTCGTGGACAAACCAGCCAACCGGATGGTAAATAATTCTGAAGTTATCTGAGAATGACGAACTGTGGCTGACGATGATCATTTCTAAACGGTAGGTTCTATCTCCCTGTTAACACAGAGCCGGTGAATACTACTTTCAAATATATACATTTTATATTTTATAAATCATTGTCGCAATTTGCGAATACATGTACATTTGATATATTTCCAGTATGCTATGCTACATTGTGAATGGCAAGAGTAACTAGGTGTTTGTGTTGAACGAAAAGCGTAAAATCCGACATTTAGTTCTATAAAGACTTCTTGATATTGAGTGCATAATGGAACGGCCATATTCGCATCACCATGAATGTAACAGGCATCATATGAAATATAACTAATAAACATCTACTTCCTGGCAAAAGGGAATACGTAAACCGTTATCCGTGATGCTGGTGAGATATGATTTTTCTGTCCACAAACGCGATAACTAGCAATATATATACAAGCTTCAAATTCGACATTCAATAGCCAGCTGTCGTCCATGAAGCTGTTTCGCGTCTGTACTCAGAAGACAATATTACTGACACTTTAAGCAGGCAGCAAATAAAATATATATGAAAACAAGGTATATTCTTGCAAAAAATAATTGGTCAACACTTGCCGATGCCAATAAGTCTATCTTCAATCCATATCAATGATCTCTATTCTTTATTTCCAAATCAATGTAGGCCCTTTCGGGCTATTGGTGTCCAGGAAGGGCCGAGTTGTTAACAATGTTGAAATCGTAACATTGTTTCTTTTCTTAGTCTTCATGAGATAAAACAATGTTCGTCTTTATTTAGGCGTAGGTATCAATTTGGTGGCCCTCTAGGATAATCGATAGTTTCCTTCAAATCTGGTGAAGATGACACGGCGTCACCTATATATAGGAGAGAGAGAGAGAGAAATAGGGTTTAACGTCGCATTCAGCAATATTTCAGCTATATAGCGACGATCAAACAAAATTCTAAGCAATCAATTCAAAAACTCGGTAAACTAATGCGTTAAAACAGGTACAAACATTAAAATTTGTACAACAAACCAATCGCTCTCAAATAACCTAAAATACAATCTTCTTTCACTCTGCTAAAAAGATCTTCCAGCGTATCTGCTCGATAAAAAGTATCTCTTACAGTTTTAAAATCTATGCAGTCCAGGAGAATATGTTTCACCGTCAGATCTTCATGGCAAGGTATACACCTTGGAATCGGCTCCTGTTTTAGTAAATATTCATGAGTTAATCGTGTGTGACCGATCCTACATCGTCTAATCATGGCCTGGTCGAAGCGTTTATGACTGTTCAGGTGAGTATAACCAACCGTTTTTTTGAACTCGTGAAGCCTATATATAGGATCGTCTTTAGAGCGTTTCGTAGATAAGAAGCAACGGACTTTGAAATTATCACTTTTTAGAATTTATACATATAGTCGTAGTCAGAAAGGAAGAGTTACACAGTTATCACGTGGAATACCTGTATGCTTTTGGCATATAGTGTTGCCAAATTCAAATACATGTCATTAATGAGAATTCAAGCAATTTCCCATGATGGATATGTCTAATGTCTTAACACCGAAGAAAGCATTGTGGCTTGACCTGAACTAGCTTGACATATCGGTGATCATTTCTTTAGATGAGATTTGAATAGGTATCTGTATGACCAAAAAAAAACACTTCTGCATCAAGTTCTTCATCAATACATCTAAAGTTTGTCTTAATGTTACACACATTTTTACACGGATACTGTTTTGTGACATTGTTTGAAATCGCCACATTCCTTCCAATAGCCATCAAATGTTAATTGTTGAAATTTGAATACGTCATATTACCTAGGAAAGATAGGAAGCTGACCGAGTCAGAATCGTACTCGTGTCTCTTGTCGTATAGAGTCGAAGTAATAGGATTCCTTATGACTATTCTTCAGACCCAGTGATTTGCATCTTTACTGCGTCGTAAGTCACACTGTAGATAAAATTTATTGACTGCTGTTGGCACTGTGATATCGAGACACTGACCGTACTTTCGTGCGGTTCATTTGAAAACAACAGTGATGAATTCCTGACGTTTCTGCATGAAAGGGTTTAGTAATTACTTTCCAAGACAATGTAAAGCAATGTCGCTAAGGTGGTTTGTGGCCTTCTCCCGAAATGTTTCGTTTCTTCAAGGTCAGCTGTTGAATTTTTTTTAACCACTTCCTCGTTGCATGAAAACATATACTTGTATGCAAATTTTGGAGAGTACGGTTCCCAGGGTGTTCTGGAATTTGGATTGATCTAATGAGCAATACGGCTATGATAGGAGACATTAGGTGCGTGCAATTTTTTCAGAGTAGGTAAAATTTTGTTTGCGTTTAGTCTAGGACGAGCATGCAGTCTTGCAATAGACTTGCATGTGTCGACAAATCTTCTATTCGCATTCAATAAAATTATATTTGACCATAACTTGGTAATCGTTGTAATAATATCTTACTGTAATTTGTTTTACAAACGTCTAGTCCGTCATTCAATATTCAGCCGTCGCCCATTAAAGAGTTTCCGCGTCCATAATCCAAAGACTTAATTCATATAATAACATTAGCACCAAATTTAACGAATAAAACATGGTATACATAAAACTAGGCTAATTTCCTGCAAGACAGAAGCGGTCAACAGTTTTTCAATGATGCCAGCAAGACATCATGCTGTTCCAAAAATATAAAATCCGTATCGCTGATCAGTATTCCTAATCCATATGATATACGTTGTAAAGTTGTTATCTAGAGTATGATTTATCTCACTCACGCTATGAACACAATGAGGATCTTGAAATCATAGGTTCATACGGCCCCTAGTCCCTGGTTTAGCGGAATTAGACGCAAGTTACGAAACGTATCGCCATAGATCTTGCACGCTACGCTCGTATTTTGCGATATGTATCGCCAAATTTGAGAAACTTCGAGTGGAGGCGCTTGATGATATAGCCCCGTTTTACAAGGTTATGCAATAATGATTTGTGACGTTGATTAAAATCGCCACATTTAACACATGATCTAGAAAATGCTACTAGGCGAGATATGTATACGCCATATGCAGGTCTCTCTGGTATAGGATAGGCAAGTAACCGTTTCGGTCTGCTTGTTTGTTTGTTTGTTTGTTTGCCCTGTCCGTTCGGCGACAGTTCTGGTCGAAATGTAAGAAAACTTCGGCTGGATGGTATTGGCCACTGTGGGTGAAGCAAGAAAAAAACCTGAATAGGTTATCTCGCACCCATTGCAAGCTGGAATTTGTCTTGGTCAAAATTACAAGCGTCTAGTCCGTCATTCATAATCCAGCCGTCGTCCATTAGAGAATATCCGCGTCCATAATCCAAAGACCTATTTCATATTCCATATAACAGTATTAGCACCAAATTAAAAAAGACAATCATAGTATACACAAACATAAGCTTGTTTCCTGCAAGAGAGAAGCGGTCAACAGTTTTCAGTGATGCCGGCAAGACATCATGATGTTCCAAAAATATCAAATCCGTATCGCTGATCAGTATTCTTAATCCATAATATTCGTTATAGAGTCGTCATCTAAAAAGAAAGATGTATCTCAGTCACGCTTGATTGTGACTGTTCATATGAGTACCATGAGGATCTTGAAGTACATGGGTTCATACGGCCCCTAGCCCCGGGTTAAGCGGAATTAGACACAAAGTTACGAAACGTAGCGCCATAGATCTTGCACGCTACGTTCGTATTTTGCTATCAGCATGCGATATGTATCGCCAAATTTGAGAAACTTTGAGTGGAGGCGCTTGGTGGAATAGCCCTGTTTTATAAGTTTCTGCAAAAATGTTTTGTGACGTTGGTTAAAATCATCACATTTAACACAGGATCTAGCAAATGCTACTAAGCGAGATATGTATACGCCATATGCAGGTCCCACTGGAATATTACTGTCCAAAAAGGGATAGTTTACGATGTCGAAATTGTAATCATCTCTTTTGTCATAAAATCGACGAGAGAGAATGCCCGCTTCATTTTTATAGAGATAGAGATCTAAATAAGATGTGCCTAAAGGGCTATCTGTAGTTTCCTTCAAATCCAGTGAAGGTGGATATATATCCTTCACTGCGTCATTTATATAGCGATTATCCACAGCGAGAAGATCGTCTACAAACTACAAACTATAGCGATAGCCACGGAAGTCTGTCCGTCGGTCTGTCTGTCTGTCTGCCCGTCTGTTTTTCTTGTCAACGCAACTTTCCTTCACCTTTGATACGGTTCATGCGATACTTGGTGGATATTATAGGCACAGTCTGAAGATGAGCATGTGCTCTTCCTGTTGACGGAGGATTTTTCCTCACTGGGTTATTGCCATGTACAGTCCAAGATACTGTAGATCCGTTGTCCATATGTCTTGTCAACGCAACTCTTACACTTTTGATACGGTTCACATGAGACTTGGTGGATATCATTGGCAAAGTCAGGAGATGCGCATGTGCTCTTTCCGTTGACGGGGGATTTTTTCTTTCTGAATTATTGCCCTTAACAGTTCAAAGTACAGTAGATCCGTTGTCCATATTTCTTGTCAACGCAACTCCTCCTATACTTTTGATACGGTTCACATGATTCTTGGTGGAAGTTATCGGCACAGTCTGTGGATGTGCATGTACTCTTCCCATTGACGGAGGATATTTCCTTACTGAGTTATTGCCCTTTACAACTCAAAATGCTGTATATCAAATGATATCATCTTGTCAACGCAACTCCTACACTTTTGAAATGGTTCACCTAATACTTAATGGATATTATCGGTACAGCCCGGAGATGCGCATGTGCTCTTCCAGTTGACAGAGGATTTTTCCTTACTGAGTTAGTGCCCTTTACTGTTCAAAGTACTGTAGATCCGCCCATCAATAATTCTTGTCAATGCAATTCCTGCACTTTTGATACGGTTCACATGATACTTGGTGGATATTATCGGCACAGTCTGAATATGTACATGTGCTCTTTCCGTTGAAGGAGGATTTGTTCTTAATGAGTTATTGCCCTTCATAGTTCAAAATACTGTAGATTAAATGATATCGTCTTGTCTACGCAGCTTCTACCACACTTTTGATACGGTTCGTACGATAATTGACGGATATTATCGGCAGTATGGAGATGCGCTTGTGCTCTTCCTGTTGACGAAGGATTTTCCCTTAATGAGTTATTGCCCTTTACAGTTCAAAGTACTATAGATGAAATGATATCTTGTGAACGCATCTTCTCCTACACTATAGATATTATCAGCACAGTCCAAAGATGCACATGTGCTCTTCCCGTTGATCGATGGTTTTTCCTTACTGAGTTATGTGACTCTGTCAGTATGTCGGCACCTCTTTTCACTTCCCTTATATGCGTTTTAATTGCCTTTTACATTTCAAATACTGTAGATTAAGTGATATCTTGTTTACGCATCTCCTACATTTTCACATAATAATGGGTGGCTGTTATCGGCACAGTCTGGTGATGCGCATGTGCTCTTTTTGTTGATGGATGATTTTTCCAAACTGAGTTATTGCCCTTTACAATTCAAAATACTGTAGATTAAATGATATAGTGTCAAATCAACAACTCCTCTTACAACTTTTGATACGGTTCATACGATACTTGGTGGATATTATAGGCACATTCTGAAGATTACGCATGTCATTTAATGTGCTATATCACTGATTTCCTACACACAGAACTGCAGCTGTTTTTCTCTTTCCCAGTTCACTGACACTGGGATGGGGGGGGGGGATACATCATCTTCTGATGGCTCTTGTTTCAGAATAGCTATGGGCTGGGGATAATATTAGAGGGATACCATAAGAGAGAAAAATGATGTCAAAAAGGCTTCCAATGCCCACTGGATATATAAAGTCGTCCAGCTGGTTCCCCCAGCAAGGCAACAGTTCTGGCCGAAAGGTTGTGTCAATATAGCTGTTGGATCATTGTGGTTTACCTGAATGGAACTTAAATGAAAAATGGCATCAAACGCCTATTAGGATGTTGAACTTTCTTGGTTGGAAGATAGAACAACGTGTTCAGTATAGCTATGGGGCAGGGAGATAGGCTTTTAACGCCCACTGAAGTAAGAAACTTGATACGTACAATAACATACGGCAACATGTGCCAGTTTATCTGTCGTCGTCTGAAGATGTGTAGGATTACAAGCGTCTAGCCCGTCATTCATAATTCAGCTGTCGTCCATTAAAGGTTATCCGCGTCCATAATCCAAAGGCCTACTCCATATTCCATATAACAGTATTAGCACCAAATTCAAAAAGACAATCATAGTATACATAAGCTAGTTTCCTGCAAGAGAGAAGCGGTCAACAGTTTTCAATGATGCTGAAAAGACATCATGATGTTCCAAAAATATCAAATCCGTATCGCAGATCAGTATTCTTAATCCATAACAATCGTTGTAAAGTCGTCATCTAGAGAATGATGTATCTCAGTCACGCTTTGATTGTGACCGTTCATATGAGCACCATGATGATCTTGAAGTACATGGGTTCATACGGCCCCTAGCCCCGGGTTAAGCGGAATTAGACACAAGTTACGAAACGTAACACCATAGATCTTGCACGCTACGCTCGTATTTTTCTATCAGCATGCGATATGTATCGCCAAATTTGAGAAACTTTGAGTGGAGGCGCTTGGTGGAATATCCCTGTTTTATAAGTTTCTGCAACAATGTCTTGTGACGTTGATTAAAATCGTCACATTTAACACAGGATCTAGTAAATGTTACTAGGCGAGATATGTATACGGCATATGCAGATCCCACTGGAATATTACTGGCCAGAAAGGAATAGTTTACGATGTCGAAACTAATCATCTCGTTTTGTCATAAAGTCGACGAGAGAGAATGCCCGCTTCATTTTTATAGCGATATAGATCTAAATATTATGTGGCTGTAGGGCTATCTGTACATGCCATTTGATGCAGATTCCCCTGGGTATAGGGTAAGGAGAAAAAGCGTAACTGATTTTATGCTAGTAACTATAATATTGAGATGGCACAGCGAAAATACACATCAAGTGCACATCGGGGAGCTCTACTATCGTATCGTAGTGTAATTGAACTTTTTCATCCCAAAGATATATTTGTGATGCCGTTTACCAAAGTAATTATTTTCGCACGATGCAAATAACCAATAGTCCCATAACGCAAAACGAGTGACAATTGCGAATAGAAAAATATCACACATACAGGCCTCTAATGCCATCGAATTATCACGCGTGCTGGAACCAATAAATAGAGCGTCTTTAATCATTTTGGGATTTACACCATCACCCGGAAAATCTCACGTCGTAAAAATATTCTATGGAGTAAATGCTTACAAACCGAGACCCGCCAAGTATGATTTTCCATTACAATGAATACATATGCCGGGTTATCGAGCTATTTCAATAATTTTATGGATCCCATTGGTTGCTTGAGGAATCACTAATACGAACTTGTACTGCCTTGATCCTTATAAAGTACCATGCAAAGTTCAATGTACCATTAACGGAAGTCTCGAATATTGTGTTTTAGTACAACAGCTTATAGGCATCACAATGTGTACAAATTGTGCAGAATTTTTGCCAGACATACATCTGTTGTCTTAGTAACACTCCTGTATGCAAAAGTTGTCAAGAGACAGCCATTCCAAAGCCCGATCCTTCTCTTTTCCCAAACGTTATCCGAATACAAATGATGTGAAGGAGGTCCCGCTCCCCCTCACTGGATTTAAAGGAAAACACTGATAGCCCATCATATCTGGACCTATGCCTCTGAAATTGGATTGATATGCAAGAGCTGGAAGAAATTGACGACGTCTGGCGACTAAAGAGCATCCATATGACTCTACAGGAAAGCTTATCTCGGCACCTCACATTCAGACCCGAGAAAACGGTGAATTCTCGGACGTAGCCTTAGTATCTCAGCCGCGATTTTACTGCAGGTGTTCATATGGAGACTATGGAGTATCTTAGCTTCGACTTAAAGCGGAACTAGATATGCTAGCTCGGGAGCTGTGATGACAGATCAGCCCAAAGCAAGAACTCATCTGATGTTATTGGGTGAGCATCGATGACGTCTGATTGAGTAAACGCCTCAACGTGGGGCAACCTGGTAAATGCAAGAATACCAAGAAAAACTAACCTGTAATACCCGACATAGCACGGCTTAAATTTCCCTCCCTCTAAAAGAATAATCTATGCTTTCTCTTACTTCGACTGTACAACAAGAGAGACGATACCAGGTTCGATATACGGCCTATACCTACGTCGACTGGTATCATTTGCCAGATCATGTGTCTGTGACGAATTTAATCAACACAACTGAATATTACTGCAGAATTTGTCAAACAGGCAAAGTACCACCAGGCGCCCCTATTTATATTTTATCAAATTCTGTTAGCGACCCGCACATCCGCTAGGGGCGCTGCGGTCGCTGTCTGATTTTGAAGCTGTGACGTAACGGTCGTGTTCGCGTGTGATTCTTGTGATTCTGCCCCTCTCGTGAGCAATAATATTACGCTTTTTTCGAGGTTATCTTTCGGTGTCGTCCTACTTTTGAGGTGTCCTGAGGCCCGAGGCGGACGTTTACAACAGCTGAGAAAAAGATCAGCAAAAATCAGTAAATATTTGCGTCTTTTTACCAGATTTTAAATAAAATAGCATGTTTGAGCGCGTATATGAGTGACAGTTGTTGCTTACGAACATTTACGAAGTTATTTCAAGGTTCTTGGTAGTTGTAACTTCATGTTCATCTTAGTCTGATTGCTGGTAACACCAGCGCAATTTTGCGCCGGCAGGTAGAAGTGACCGTATGGCCGATATGGGTTGCCTGAAGGTGCAATAACAACAACAACAACACGTTGAGTGGGGCGGTTTGTGAGGTCCTTCTCAGTTGTTTATCTCTACTGTTCAGTGCAAATAGAAGGTGAAATCACAGCTCAGCATACTTTTCAAATATAGTACATCACTTTAGGAGATAAAACAAATGAATAAATTGTGTCTTGTGCTGTAATAAAGCACCCAATTTAACAATGAATAAAAGTGCAGTACTACAAACATATAGGCTACATGTATATGGACACAGAAATAGTTAATATTTAGGCCTGTAAAATATTTAATACTAGTGTACGTAAAAACTTGGTAATTGGCAAGAAGACAATTTTGTGGGGGGTATTGGTCATGATAGGAGGGGGTAAAGTTGGATAGGTCCAGGCTATATATAAGGCTCATTAATAAAGTTGATTATTTCTTTATCATCACTGCCAGCCTCCATAATCCATTTTTTTTCTCTGCTCCAAAGATAATTTATGTTGCTGAGATTTGTTCATGCTTCAAAAATGAATTAAGAGAACAATCATATATTTACTAATTTGGCAAATAAAATTAACAATCCACCCATCAGCGTTTTTCAATGCATATTTTGTGCCGAAAAGTAGAAGTTGTGCCAACTAGAAATTGAAATAAAATCTGTCCACCCGCTCCCCTTTCCAGACGAACAGGTGGAAACAAATGAACCATATAACATCTTTAATGAGCCTTAACACGATCGGAAGTCAAAAGAGGTTGCAGGGCAGGGTTGTTTTAACAAGTAAACTATAAGGAAGAAAGGTTTGAATAATTGTTTTTATTGCAGTAATGAACAAGGCAGGTGTGCATGACAATTGAGACCCAATTATATTTATTCAAAATAGGAAATTACAATATACATATATGCAGTGATTGCATCCCAAGTATTTTTTCCCTCCCCACAGATTATGGCCGGCATTATAACAAACGAAGAAATCCTTACACTGTTTGAACAGAACAAACATTCAACGAGCAGAGAACTCAAAACAATCATTGAAGAACGATATGCTGAAAATAACGTTAGACTGGAGGACATTCCGCTGTCATCTTTAATGAGCTCCATTACATCTGCAAAAGAAAAGAAGAAAAAACTAAATAAATCCAAGAAACATAGTGACACTCTGCATGAGTTTTTATCCAGTGCCTTCAAATTACCAGGAAGAAGACAAAGTCTACCTACCCCTCATGTAGATGAATCAGCTGAACTGATATCGATAAGTGCTCCTGATGGTCAAAGACAAATAAATGAAACCCTAACATCAGAACTGCAGATTGCGTTAAAACGAGAGACTGGGTTGCTGCGAGAAAATGAAAAATTAAAATGTGACTTTGCGAAGGTATCTCAACAAAGGAAAGTTAAATCCACTAAACATCTAAAACAGAAAATTAAGAGAAAGGAAGCACAAATCAAACGAAAAAATGAAACCATCAAAGAAATTGAGTCTGAGCACTTCCCCTGATACACGGAGAGAATTAGCCCGCGTCAGGCACCAGAAATTCAGTATTTTGAACTACTATAGGAAACGCCATGATCAGTTTACAAAGTCAAGAGGAAGATCACAACAAAACCCACTTACCAATAAAATGGTGGAGCAAATCAATGACTTGCGTCAAAATGTCCAGTTTTTTCAGGAAGAAAATGATGTGCTGAAAGAAAAATTAAATGACATATCCACCGTAAATGCAAAAACAGACAACAAAACGTACACCGATGAACTGAGGGAAACAATTTATTTCTGCGCTGCCAAACACGTTGCAGTTGAAAACATTGCCGCTGTCATTGATTTTGTCCTCCGCAAACTTGCTGGGAAATATCTTACCAGCTTACCGGACGTAACCACCTGCTCAAGGATAATCCGCGAAATGGGTGCCCTTTCCCAGTTGCATGCTTCTGAAGCACTGAAAGATGAAAACTATACTACATTAAAATATGATGGAACAACTAAGCAACATGAACATTATATTGAAACACAAGTCTCCACACTGGAGAAGACATACACACTAGGACTAACAAAATCTGCTCGCGGAACTGCTGAATCATACTGCCGATCAATTACGTCTGTAGTCCAGGACATCGGTGAAACTGCCGAAGCTGCAACAGGTACAAACACTGCTCAACCAATACTCGAGAACATAACCAATACAATGACGGATCGGGTGGTCATCAACACTGCGACAAACAGACTCATTAATCGCCAGAGAGGAGATGATCTGACATTAAATGAATTTCACTGCTCGGTACATCCCCTGGACACTTTCGCGAAAGCCGCAGATAAGGCCCTGTCAGAATGGGAAAGCCAGCAGCCCATTGCCAGTAGTCATAGTTACAGTCGCAGAGGAGAAAGCAAGACACAGTCCTTAGTAAAAGCTGTGTGTAAGCTGTTTTACAAGGATGGGGTTGGTTGTCCTGCCGAGCTCAAGGCATTTCTCCAGAGCCGACAAATATTCAAACAAATTGTATATTACTTCGTTGGGCAGAGATTCCATATCTTCTTCCACAATGCCGGTGCTGTCTACAGGTTGCAGCCATTGCTCCTTGAATTTCTGAATAAAGTGTCGGGCCCTTGGCATAATCGGCAAGTTGGTTACAGGTCCGTGGCTTAAGGTCACATATCAAGACCGACCAGTCTTAGAGATGAATGATTACTATCAAGAAGCCATAGAGAAGTTGAAACGCTGGGAGGTTGATGCCACAGAGCTTCTGCAAGGGAAGAGCATATTTGAAGAGGTTGTTCCCGAAAATGATGATCTGCTTCAGTCATTGTTGAATCCCAGCGACAGTGATGTATCAACCAAGGAACTCTTACAACTAATCATTGCAAAAATATTGGAAGTGGCCAAACGACAGTTGGAAGAGCAGCTGGTAGGTGGCAAGTTTGACAACCCAAGTGAAGATCTACAATCCCAGGCTGCCTCCTGTATGTCAAACACCATGAGTGGTGAACGGGTGTTCGGCATGCTGGACCATGCTGTAAAACGCGCTCCAAATGCAAATTTGGATTTCCATGATTCGAAAATCTGTTACGTGTCCAATAAAACAAGCAATTGGTTAGAAAACAAAGATCCTGTGGAGAAACAAAGGTTGATGACAACTGCAAGGAAATGTGCCAGGCAAAAAATGAAGAAAGCACGGCTGGACCAGCGGGACCTTGTTTCGGAGAAAACTGAAATCCTTCGACAGAAACGGATGGATCAATCTGAAAAAGAAGAAAGGAAACGAATGATGAGGGAGAACATACTTGGTCATGAACGTGAAATGGAAGAAAACTTGAGTAAACTTAAAACCGACAATCAGAAATGGATGGCTGTGAAAACACAGATTAAAACTAGAAAGGAAATACTATTACAGAAACATGAAGACAACAGTGTTTTCACACTCTACAGTAAGGGGAAAAAGTTGTCGCTTGTTGTGGTAAAGGAAAAACTGAAACAGCTGATGCAAATCACAGATTCCATCTCATCAGCGGGTGAAAATATTCAGGACATTATTAGGAACCCCAAACTATTAGAACAACAAGAGATTTCTCACCTGTGGCAGGACAATAACGGCCAGGATGTGTGGTACCAAGCTACTATTAAACACATTGTTGAGAAGTCACTGCCAGACGTCGTCGAGTTTGAGGTTGTTTATCATAATTCGAAGATTACCTTTCTCGAACTAGATGAAATTGTTGCTGATATCAGAAATGGTGACTTGGTACTTTTATAAATTGATCTTCAGGTGAGAACAGCCAATACCGATTACGCCGTTAATCCTGAATAAGCATTACTATTTGAGATAAATTGGTGGCAACATATCAATTGTTGACGCAGTTTTAACCATAATGTGGGTTCCAACCATTACCATGAACTTATGACCTTGGTCCATGACCTTGCCCCCATGACCATCTTTGTAATCTTGGTAAGACTGTGACCATCTTAGTAAGACTGTTTGATGTTGTGTTGTAGATACCAGCTGGAGTCGTATTCATTGTCTCAAAGACGAATACTTCAGTTTGAGTGTTCTATGTGGAGCACATAATGCATCAATCTGAACTGTGACCTTGGCTTGACCTTTGACCTTGACCATCTTAGTAATCTTGGTAAGACTGTGACCATCTTAGTAAGAGTGTTTGATGTGTTGTAGATACCAGTTGGAGTCGTATTCATTATCTCAAAGACGAATACTTCAGTTTGAATATTCTATATGGAGCACATAAATTGCATCAAATTGACCTCTGTGACCTTGCTTTGGCCTTTTCCGCATGGCCTTGACCCCGTGACCTTGATCTTGTACCGATCACCCGACCCATGACCTATAGTACCGGTATACTTAATGATTTAGACGATCGAGTCGCTATACACAGCATCATTTGATTACTATATATTCATCAGTTTATGCATATATTTATATATGCATCTCCTCATCACTGAGGTCACACATTTTCTATGGCTCTTATGGCAATATAATGTTAATTAATTCAGAAATGTGACGAAAATGAAATATCGCGATACTGGCTTTAACAGGGGCTAGAAATATAATTTAAAAAGCATTGGAATTACAAGCGTCTAGTCCGTCATTCATAATCCAGCTGTCGTCCATTAGAGAATATCCGCGTCCATAATCCAAAGACCTATTCCATTTTCCACATAACAGTATTAACACCAAATTCAAAAAGACAATCATCGTATACAAAAACATAGGCTTGTTTCCTGCAAGAGAGAAGCGGTCAACAGTTTTCAATGATGCCGGCAAGACATCATGATGTTCCAAAAATATCAAATCCGTATCGCTGATCAGTATTCTTAATCCATAATATTCGTTATAGAGTCGTCATCTAAAAAAAAAAAAGATGTATCTCTTGCTCTTTCTTGTAGAATTCATCATGTCAGGTGACAGAATTAATCATAGTTTTGTGCAAGTCCTTAATTCTGTGATAAATATCGTATGGCTCTACGTTTCGTAACTTGTGTCTGATTCAGCTTAACCCGAAGCTAGGTTCCATTTGAATATCATGTGTTTTACATCTTCGTGTTGTTAAGATGAACTCCCCCCGCCCCTATGTTGTTGTTGTCATAGTTCAATCCGTGCACCGCTTGTCATTATGTCAACAAGAGTAACTTCCCTTTTCTGCACCTTCTTGGAGTTGTCCCCCTTCCCGTCAGCAAATGCAAATGGCGGGAGTTTACCCCTGTCAGTTGAGAACGTGGGGAAGCATGTCGACTGTATTTTGCATCAGTGTATTTGAAAAATCGGGTGACAATATGTCCAAAACTGTCATACGAAACTGTCTGAAAGAGTTCAGAAATGAACAGACGTGGAGGGAAGTCATAAGAGACAGTTATCTATCTGCCGGTCAGTCTTTAGACGACCTAGACGACTATGATTTTGACACCTGCGTTAGTTCGTCGCCACAGAGTAAAACATTTTAAGTCGACAAAGATCAAAATATTCAAACAGCTCTCGTTTCCATCACTTCATTG
Organism: Hanleya hanleyi; assembly: GCA_036873755.1. Classification (NCBI taxonomy): domain Eukaryota; kingdom Metazoa; phylum Mollusca; class Polyplacophora; order Lepidopleurida; family Hanleyidae; genus Hanleya; species Hanleya hanleyi. The sequence goes on along the minus strand of JAVTVY010018678.1, from coordinate 33,165 downwards.
AAATACGCCATTTATTATATTAAGAAGGAAGTCGAGGGGACTGACAACCGAATGTCTAGGTCTGTTGTGCCATCAGTGTTTGATCGAATGATGTCTGCTGTTCATAAACGACAGAGAATCCCAAGAAAATCAGAGAACGAAAAATCATTCATAGGTAAATTTACTGTAATTATTCAAATTTTTCCCCCTCCGTTTTGATTAGTAAATTTCAAGAACACATTTAGTTTGAATTAAGACTATTTATTTTAAGGCATTCCCCATTCAATGTAGGTTTACTTAGTAAAAATGCATCTAGACCGTCCTCTCCAATAACTAGGTCTGACAGTTTTGATAGTTCTTAATCAGATCAGATCTTTTTGGAATTTCAACATATAGTCGTAGTGAGAAAGGAAGAGTCACTCAGTTAATATTACCCAGTGGAATACCTGTATGCTTTAAGCATATAGTGTTGCCAAATTCAAATAAATGTCATTAATGAGAATTTAAGCAATTTCCCATGAAGGATATGCCTTATGTCTTAAAGCCGAAGAAAGCATTGTGGCTTGACCTGAACTAGCTTGACATATAGGTGATCATTTCTTTAGATGAGGTTTAAATAGATATCTGTATGACAAAAAAACAACAATCTTGCATCAAGTTCTTCATCAACACTTTTATTTTTTTTAAATGTCCACGCACATTTAACCCTGGAATGCTACTGTTTACACGGATACTGTGAAGATACTGTGTTGTGACATTGTTTGAAATCGCCACATTCTTTTCAATAGCCATCAAATGCTAATTGTTGAAATGTGAATACGTCATATTACCTCTGAGATAAGGAGCTGACCGAGTCAGAATCGTACTCGTGTCTCTTGTCGTAAAGAGTCGAAGTAATAGGATTCCTTAAGACTATTCTTCAGACCCAGTGAAAATGGATTTGCATCTTTACTGCATCGTAAGTCACACTGTAGATAAAATTTATTGACTGCTGCTGGCACTTTGATATCGAGACCCTGATCGTACTTTCGTGTGGTCTCCTTTGAAAACAACAGTGACGAATTCCTGACGTTTCTGCGTGAAATTTGTGGCCGCAAGATTTTAAGAATTACGTCCCAAGACAATGTAAAGCAATGTCGCTAAGGTGGTTTATGTCCTTCTCCCGATATGTTTCGTTTCTTCAAGGTCAGTTTGGAGAGTACAGTTCCCTGGGTGTTCTGGAATTTGGATTTATCTAATGAGCAATACGGCTACGATAGGAGATTAATATCTCCTATATTGAGTGCAATATTTTCAGAGTAGGTCAAATTTTCAGTCTAGGCCGAGTATGCAGCCTTGCAATAGACTTGCATGTGTCGACAAATCTTCTATCCGCATTCAATAGAACTATATTTAACCATAACTTGGTAATCGATGTAATAATATCTTACTGCGATTTGAGTACAAGCGTCTAGTCCGTCATTCAATGTTCAGCCGTCGTCCATTAAAGAATTTCCGCGTCCATAATCCAAAGACTTAATTCATATAATAACATTAGCACCAAATTAAACGGATAAATGTGTCGACAAATCTTCTAACCGCATTCAATAGAACTATATTTAACCATAACTTGGTAATCGATGTAATAATATCTTACTGTGATTTGAATACAAGCGTCTAGTCCGTCATTCATAATTCAGAATATCCTCGTCCATAATCCAAAGACATTCCATATCCATATAACAGTAGTAGCACCAAATTCAAAAAGACAATCATAGTATACATAAAACTAGGCTAATTTCCTGCAAGACAGAAGCGGTCAACAGTTTTCAATGATGCCAGCAAGACATCATGATGTTCCAAAAATATCAAATCCGTATCGCAGATCAGTATTCTTAATCCATATGATATACGTTGTAAAGTTGTTATCTAACGTATGATTTATCTCAAGTCACGCTATGATTGTGCCTGTTCATAACAACACAATGAGGATCTTGACATACATAGGTTCATACGGTCCCTAGCCCCGGGTTAAGCGGATTTAGACAAAAGTTACGAAACGTACCGCCATATATATTGCACGCTACGCTCGTAGTTTGCTATCTGCATGCGATATATATCGCCAAATTTGGGAAACTTCGAGCGCAGCCGTTTGATGATATAGCCCTGTTTTACAAGGTTCTGCAATACTGCTTGTTTGTTTGTTTGTCCTGTCCGTTCGGTGACAGTTCTGGTCGAAATGTAAGGAAACTTCGCCTGGATGGTATTGAGGCCACTGTGGGTGAAGTAAGAGAAACAAGCTGAATAGAGTATCTCGCCCCCATTGCAAGCTGGAATTTGTCTTCGGTCAGAAGGCCTTATAATATATAGCGATAGGCACGGAAGTCTGTCCGTGCGACTGATTGCCTCTCTGTCTGTCTGTCCGTCCGTTTTTCTTGTCAACGCAACTTCTACACTTTTGATACGGTTCATACGATACTTGGTATATTATAGGCACATGTGCTCTTCCTGTTGACGGAGGATTTTTCCTTTCTGAATTATTGCCCTTTACAATCCAAGATACTGTAGATCAGTTGTCCATATTTCTTTTCAACGCAACTCCTCCTACACTTTTGATACGGTTCACATGAGACTGGGTGGATATTATCGGCACAGTCCGGAGATGCGCATGTGCTCTTCCCGTTGACGAAGGATGGTTCATTTCTGAATTATTGCCCTTAACAGTTCAAATACTGTAGATCCGTTGTCCATAATTCTTGTCAACGCAATTCCTCCTACACTTTTGATACGGTTCACATGAGACTTGGTGGATATTATCGGCAGTCTGTAGAAGCCCATGTGCTCTTATCATTGACGGAGGATATTTTCTTACTGAGTTATTGCCATTTACAATTCATATTACTGTAAATCAAATGATATCTTCTTGTCAACGCAACTCCTCCTACACTTTTGAAATGGTTCACCTAATACTTGATGGATACTATCGGTACAGTCCGGAGATGCGCATGTGCTCTTCCTGTTGACAGAGGATTTTTCCTTACTGAGTTATTGCCCTTTACAGTTCAAGTACTGTAGATCCGCCCGTTCATATTTCTTGTCAACGCAACTCCTCTTGCCCTTTTGATACGGTTCACATGATACTTGGCGGATAGTATCGGCACGGTCTGAAGATGTACATGTGCTCTTTCCGTTGACGGAGGATTTATCCTTAATGAGTTATTGCCCTTTATAGTTCAAAATACTGTAGATTAAATGATATCTTTTCAACGCAAATCCTACCATACTTTTGATACGGTTCATACGATAACTGGTGGATATTATCGGCAGTCTGGAGATGCGCATGTGCTCTTCCTGTTGACCAAGGCTTTTTCTTTAATGAGTTATTGCCCTTTACAGTTAAAAGTACTATAGATTAAATGATATCATCTTGTCAACGCATCTCCTCCTACACTATTGATATGATTCATATAATACTTGGTGAATATTATCAGCACAGTCCAGAGATGCACATGTGCTCTTCCCGTTGATGGAGGGTTTTTCCTTACTGAGTTATTGCCCTTTACAATTCAAATACTGTAGATTAAATGATATCTTGTCGACGCATCTCCTACATTTTCACATAATAATTGGTGGATGTTATCGACACAGTCTGGAGATGCGCATGTGCTCTTTTTGTTGATGGATGATTTTTCCAAACTGAGTTATTGCCCTTTACAGTTCAAAATACTTTACATTAAATGATATCTTGTCAAATCAACAACTCCTCTTACAACTTTTGATACGGTTCATACGATACTTGGTGGATATTATAGACACAGTCTGAAGATGCGCATGTCCTTTAATGTGCTGTATCACGGATTTCCTACACACAGAAATGCAGCTGTTTTTCTCCTTCCCAGTTCACTGACACTGGGGTCGGGGGGATACACCATCTTCTGATGGCTCTTGTTTCAGAATAGCTATGGGCTGGGGATAAAATTAGAGGATACCAGAAAAGAGAGAGAATGAAGTCAAAGGAGCTTCCAAAGCCCACTGGCGGCCGGCAATATATAAAGCTGTCCAGCCGGTACCCAGAGTAAGGCAACAGTTATTGCCGAAAGGTTGTGTCAAGATAGCTGTTGGATCATTGTGGCTTACCTGAATGGAATTTAAATGAAAAAGGGCATAAAACGCCTATTGGGATATGGAACTATCCTGGTTGGAAGATAGAACAACGTTTTCGGCACAGCTATTGGGCAGGGAGATTCGCTTTTAACACTCACTGGAGGAAGAAACTTGATATGTACAATAACATACGGCAACAAGTGCAAGTTTATCTGTCGTCGTCGGAAGATGTGTAGGATGCTGTTTGATGCAGATTCCACTGAGTATAGGGTAAGGAGAAAAAGCCCCGTCCGAAAGTTTGGTGTTAAGCTAGTAACTATAATATTAAGATGGCACAGTGACAGTACACATCAAGTGCACATCGGAGAGCTCTACTATCGTATCGTAGTGTAATTGAACTTTTTCATCCCAAATATATATTTGTGATGCCGTTTACCAGTAAATAATTTGTTTCGGGCGATGCAAATAACCAATAGTCCCAAAACGCAAAATGAGTGACAATTGCGAATAGAAAAATATCACACATGCATGCCTCTAATGCCGCCGAATTATCACGCGTGCTGTAACTAATGAATGGAGCGTCTTTAATCAATTTGGGATTTACACCCTCACCCGGAAAATCTCACGTCGTAAAAATATTCCTTCGAGTAAATGCTTCCAAACCGAGAACCGCCACGTATGATTTTCCATTACAATGGATACATATGGCGGGTTATCGAGCTATTTCAAGATTTTATGAATCCCGTTGGTTGCTTGAGAAATCACTAATTTGTACTGCTTTGAGCCTTATATTGTATGAGGCTAAGTTTAATGTAACATTACATGGAGTCTCGAAGATTGCTGACTAATCTGCATTATAATAAAACGGCTCTATGCATTCCAATGGGTACAAACTGGGAAGAATTTTTGGCAGACAATATATCTGTTCATACGAGTGTATGCAAAAAAGCCAACCATTACAAAGCCCGACCCTCCTCTTTTTCCAAACGCTATCCTAGTACCTATATTAGCGACGATATGAAGGAGGTCCCCCCTCCCTCTCACTGGATTTGAAGGAAACCACTGATAGCCCAGATTGAACATCATATCTGGACCTATGCCTCTAAAATTGGAGCGGTATGCAAGAGGTGGGAAAAATTGACGACGTCTGGCGACTAAAGAGCAACAATATGACTCTACAGGAAATCTTACCTCGGCCCCTCACATTCACACCCGAGAATAGGGTAGATTCTCGGACGTAGCCTTAGTATCCCAGCCGCCCTTTTATTGCAGCTGTTCATATGTAGACTATGTAAGTATCCTAGCTTCGGCCTTAGCGGAATTAGATACGCTAGCTCGGGGTCTGTGATGATAGATCAGCTCAAACAACTCACCTGATGTTATTGAATGAGCATCGTGGATGTCTGATTTGGTAAATGCCTCAACATGGGGTAACCTGGTAAATGCAAGAATACCAAGAAAAACTAAACTGTAATGCCCGATGTCGTACGGCTTAAATTTCCCGCCATCTAAAAAAAATGATCTATGCTCTCTCTCACGTCAACTCTACAACAGACGATAACATTTTCGACATGCGGCCTATACCTACGTCGCCTGGTATCATTTGCCAGATCATGTATCTGTGACGAATTTAATCAACACAACTGAATATTACTGCAGAATTTGTCAAGTAGGCAAAGTACCACCAAACGCCCCCATGTACATTTTATCATATTCTGTGATAAATATCGTAACTGTATTTTGCATCAGTGTATTTGAAAAATCGGGTGACAATATGTCCAAAACTGCCATACAAAACTGTCTGAAGGAGTTCAGAAATGAACAGACGTGAAGGGAAGTAATAAGGGACAGTTATCTATCTGCCGGAATCTGCCGGTCAGTCTTTAGACGACCTCGAGTCGACGACTATGATTTTGACACCTACGTTAGTTCGTCGCTACAGAGTGAAAAATTTTAAGTCGACAAATATCAAATATTCAAACAGCTCTCGTTTCCATCACTTCATTCAAATACGCCACTTATTATATTAAGAAGGAAGTCGAGGGGACTGACAATCGAATGGCTAGGTCTGCTATGCCATCAGTGTTTGATCGAATGATGTCTTCTGCTCATATACGACTGAGAATACCAAGAAAATCAGAGAACGAACAATCTTTCACAGGTAAATTTACTGTTATTATTCAAATTTTGCCCCCTCCGTTTTGATCAGTAAATTTCAACAACACATTTAGTTTGAATTACGACTATTCGTTTTAAGGCATTCCCCATGCAATGTAGGTTTACCTAGTGGAAATGGATCTAGGCAGTCCTCTCCAATAACTAGGTGTGACTGTTTTGATAGGTCTTAAGCAGATCAGATATGTTTATCGATCCCCCCCCAAACACCCAGTATAAAAATATCCTGATCCATTGATTATTTATAATGGATCAACAAGAAATTATAATTATCTTTATTCATATATATTAATAACTTCTAGCCTTCAATGACTAATTCATTTTATCTATCAAATCATAAGCCTGCAAATAGGGGCTTTACTTTTTGATTTGACTCCCCAAAATAATTGCTCGATAAACTTTGACCTTTATATAGTATGACAAAAATTGGGCCATTCCACCTTCCTGGCAGGGTTGATTTGAAAAATGTTCAGTGCTAATTTGCAGGCTGGAAATAATAATTCTTACATCTCTCTTTGTGCAACGGATAGGCATACACCCACAATCAATTTAGTTGCTCTTGCTCTTTTTTTCTCCAGCTAAGGACCGTCTGTATAACGATTTAAGTGATGACATAGAGTCAAATGAGCTGCTATATTCTGAATCCTCCAAAGGCAACATGTATCACATTTCCAATCTCGTCAACTGCCTATGGTATTTGGATGGGAGCAAGGACAAGATCCAATAACAGGCCAGACACGGGCGCGTGAAACCACTCCCATCAAGGTAAATATCCGTTCTCTATGTTAACTGTCAGAATAGTATTTTTGAAACTTTCATTATGCTTCTGCCATAATGACGACGAGAATTGTCATGCGGTACATCCGTCTGTTTTCTGCATATACCTTACAGCATCTGGAAACCAATTCAGATACGTTCCCAAAGTCAGAAATCTATTAATTATGTCTAGTTGCGTGATAGTAGCCTAAAGAAAATAAGTTTTTCGGATCATAATGTACACACACAGAGAACATCACTGTGGTACAATTCTGGTAGGTTTGATTCCAGCGTGGCTTTCAATGACTAGTATCTTTAGTACACCTGATACTATTCAGGACACCCACAATGATATTAAAAAGAAAACAGCAAAATTATACTTTCTTGGCTGATTGTTTTCATTTTATTATATACACAAATAAATTTTACTTTTAGTTTTTTTAAGCTTCTCAGAATTTTTCCTCTCCTGAACAGGTTTATCAACAAGTTCAACGACTACAATGACTGGAGGAAGAAGAAGAGGAAAAAAAACCTAATTTAGACAGGAATTCCCTGAAAAGTTATTCGGAGACCACGTTCCATCTTCTTTCACGAGGTTTTGTCAGCCAACGGAATGCTTCAATCAAACAGGATAAAGGATCACTTGCTGTGTCCATGGATTCCTATGCAGAATTCCTCAAGAAGAAAGCAGAAGATGAGAACATTCGATAGGAGTCGTTAAATCCAGCTTGCCAAGTGTCTCAAAATGTCTGGGTTATGATGTTGAACATTGTTACTCTATAATTGATGAAGTTATGATGTCATCTGAAGAGTATACCCCAATTTAGTCTGATGAAGATGAACATCTGTTAGCTCCTTTCCGAAACCGAATGGAGCGATTAAGGTTCCTGTAGAAATTGTACCTGACCGTTCCAGTAGATTTGTTAAGATATATTTTTATACCTGTAAAGGGGAGGTTATCTTAAAGAAAATACATTTTATACAAGAAATGTATCGGGGTGCTTGTTTAGGTCTTTTGGCATGTAGGCACTGAGGATTGATTAAGCTGTCATGAATTTGACACATGGAGTTTGGATACTTGTTAACAAGTAGGCCTATATATTCTTCAGATATTGCAAAATCGTTCTAAATATACCTTCACATTCCAATTAAATTAATATGTTCGACATCAGTATCAGGGTTCGTACTCCATTAAACAGACACGAGACAATGCATACAATATTCACATCGGCGACAAAAATATGTCTAGACATGAGCCTTTTCAGCTGCACAGAGGCTTGGACAATAGCTGCCTTAAGTATCTACCACTATCAGAGAGATGTATTTTTATTGTTTTGCTGATATATTTGTATTTTCAGGTATGACCCAGGAGGAGCATGTGGCCAGACAATTTACATATGGCGAGAACCGACAGGCCGAAACAAAACAGAAACCATGACGGCAGTTGCTAGAATAGTGAAAATGCTGGAAAAAACTTCCAGAATACCATACACGCCGTATATGTGCCGTATGCGCCGTGAGTTCAGTAAGCACTTCAACAATCTTGAAAGCAATCGTATTCAACCACATCTTCTGCCAGCCATCTATGCAGACCTCACACTGGATGCCTCGACTGACAATAACCCGATGTTGGCTGCTCGTGTCGTGCAGTCTATCCTCGCCGAAGACCCAGATCTACTGACGGAAATGGGGCATGTTAATCCCGGACGTCCTGGGGATACCTTTCATGGGTTTTTTTTCGCCACTTTAACTAAGAAAGTTGAAGGCTTGAGCGCAGCCGACGAAAGACGACATGGAGTTGAACACATGGAGAAGTATATATCAGCGAGGGATCTCCGTGATGATGTAACAAGATCTTGTCCTCCGGATACACCCATTCCTTTTGAGTCAACTATTCTTTTTGCATTTGTCCCCAACAACGCACATACCAGAGTCGCGAAGTCGTACAAGAGACGAGTGGAACTGAAATTTAAAATCCAAACCCGACAACCCCGGGCCTCTCATCAGGATGAACACTATGCAGCTGCGGTTTTCAAATACATGAGGAATTACGCTGTCCAGCACAGAAAAGATGTAACATTCTGTTGTGTAGATGACATGTCAAAACTTTGGGGAGCCTGGTATAGCAGTGTCCTCGAGCGTCCGTGGCAGACAGTCATTGGTCCCCACATCCTCGCATTTATCCGCGCTCGACCATGATGTATCGCCAAAGGATTCTCTTTCACCGTCGGTGGTATTGAATGTTGATGTACCAGAAGATGTCACCGGAAGCTTCTATCCAGGAGAAGTTACCGTGACCTTGAAAGATGCCGTCTTCCAGCCCAGCTCTCCATTTCGTCACTCCGCTGAACTGATATCTCTTCTCCATGATCTACCGGATAATTCTTCAGTCATGCCATCATCACGTTCTCATGATTTGTTCTGACGGAGGACCAGATCACAGACATACGTACACCAGTGTCAAACTAGCCCTCATTGGTATCTTCAAGGAACTGGATCTGGACTGCCTGATTGCTGGCAGAACCGCTCCGGGTCACAGCTGGGCTAACCCGGCAGAGAGAATCATGTCGTTGCTCAAATTGGGTTACCAGAACACTGCGCTAAGAAGACAGGAATGTTCAGCTGACATAGAGCAGACCTTGCGATCATGTAATTCCATAGAAGAAGTCCAAAAAACGCAGCAGTGAAGACCCAGTACTTAGAATTTTGTTTGATCGTAACTATATAGCTGACATATCGCTGAACGCGACGTTGAACCTTAATTCTCTCTCATTCTTGATTTCGTTCATGCCCGAGTGAATTTGCGAGAGAAATATGACCTTGGGAAGAATGGGGAGTTGCGCTCGAAAATAGCACCCTCATTGAGAAATGACTGATCCGTGGTTAGAGGTCTTGGCATTTAGAGAAATGTTTATCGATTGTTCCGTAGAGATTATGCAATAACGTCCCACCATTTACGACCAGTGACTCCTTGAATAACAGCGATTTGTTGTATGATACGGATGTTTTGATTCTTGGCAGTATATAATCAACCCTGTTCCACGCCTTAGGGAATGAAAGCCGCGCAATGCCTGACCCAGCGTTGATTTTTGCTGATAATTTACGATTCGAAGATATCATGTATTCATTGCCACGTTGACAATTCGACGAAATCTATGTCGTTGGCTTTACCATGTTTACGCTTGAATAAATGGAGAGGACAAGTAATTATTGACAAACACTGGCGAAGAAGCCATTCCTCGCGAAATACAGGTCAAACTAAACGTGTAACCAGCCCATTATGTAACACAGAAAACGAATCCTCCGCTATTTACATGCACCATTTTATTGAACTAAATGATTATGTTTCGCAATATTCACTTTCAAATCATATTGCTCATGAATTAAGATTTGAATTAACTGTGGATGTTTAGTCAAATGGAATATCCGTTGATCAATAATAATGTATGGATGCTAATGGCCTAAACCAATAGCTGGGATAAGTAATAGTTTCTAGAGATAACGCTGAGTACATCCAGTATGGCTATGGCATTAACGAAAAGGTGTTTTCATTACAAGCGTCTGGTCCGTCATTCATAATTCAGCCGTCGTCCAATAAACCTATTACACATCCGAAATAACAGCATTAGCACCAAAATCAGATGGACAATCATAGTATACATAAACATAGGCTAGTTTCCTGCAAGAGAGAAGTGGTCAACAGTTTTCAATGATGCCGGCAAGACATCGTTATGTTCCAAAAATATCAAATCCGTATCGCTGATTAGTATTCTTAATCCATATGATATGCCACATATCAGACACTACTGTAAAGAAGTGCAGAGAAGAAGTTCATATTTCTTGAACATGAACAGCAATAGACATGAACTTGAGTCCCTTGAAATTGGTGCTAGAATTTTACTGTGGAATGCACCTAATGGGCGTGATCGTAGTCACACAGAAAATCGGCTATAGTCTCATTTGTCTTCTCGTTTGTTCTCGGTCTGCCTTCGGGAGTTCGAAATGGTGATTTCCTTTCCATGTCATATTCTATAACTTAATCGGGGGATGTATATATATATGTATAGGCTAAACGTATTGCCTATCGGATAGCGAAATACAAGCATCAAATTCGACATTTAGGATATAGCAGTCATCCAGTAAAATTGTTTGTGCGTATAATCGAAATAACCTTGTGTTTTCCCATTTACTAATACAAGGAATACATGTAACTTTATAGCTTACAATGTGTACCTTCATATAACATTGGGAAGCTCTCAATGGATATTAATGCTGGCTAATTTTCTTTCTCCTGGCTCAAATTCGGCAGATTCATGGGGCACAATTTTACCATGATAAGAGGAGAAGTTTGACACCTGGAAATTATCATTTCTAAAGTCTATCAGTTCTTTTGCAATAAACATACAGGCAAAGCGAAATAACCCTGTTAGTGGAATACCAGCCGATGGTGTACATCCTTATCATGGTGCCAGCATTCGTTGGCGAACGACGGCTGAATATTGAATAATGGACTAGGTGCCTGTATTAAAAAATATATATAACTCGATTTATTTATGTATTTATTTATTGCAATTCAACTGAGCAAAAACTGGCAAGGTATCTAAAATTTAATCGATATGGATTTTGGAACCTTAAGCGCCATTTATCGCAGTCTGCAACGGTGAGCGTTTCACCTTACCACCGATCTCTTGTCGAACTCTTTTTACCGTACTCGTCCATCTCAACCCCATGGCAATTTTTAACGCATAAGACCTTCATAATTTATTGTACTTTTGGTTATTGAAATCAATTTAATGTCTCTCGTCTCCGTCTTCATAATCGTGAACATCATTTACAAGAGATCATGCATTATTTCGCATCTCTAATCTCGAGTTGTCCAAGCCATACAGGTAATGGTGGTATCATGTCCAATATCTGAACATGGAGCAAGAAACAAGCCAAACTTCAAAAAGATTTTAGCACACCCAGCAGTATGGGATTCAAGATTATTTCATACGCCATTGAAATCAACTTATGCCGAATAAAGACATTGAAGAGCCAGTCCCAAGGTGTATTCCATGCCATGAAGATCTCACGGTGAAACATATTCTTATCGAATGCATAGATTTTAAGATTGTAAGAGATGCTTTTTATCGAGCGACTACTTTGGAAGATCTTTTTAGTCGGACGAGGGAGGATTGCATCTTGGGCTATTTGAGAGAAATCGGTTTGTTACATAAGTTTTAATGTATGTTTGTTTTATGCGTTGGATGACTAAGTTAGTGACTTGAGTACTTAGAATTTTGTTTGATCGTCGCTATATAGCTGAACGCGACATCAAACCTTAATTCTCTCTCTCTTGACAATAATTTGCCGACATCAATGGAAACTGTTGACCGCTTCTCTCTTGCATGAAACTAGCCTATTTTTATGAATACTATGATTGTTTTTTAATGTGGTGCTGATGTTGTTATACGAATTCGATCTTTGCATTATAGACCCAGCAATTCTTCAATGGACGACGGCTGAATATTAAATGACGGACTAGAAGCCTGTATTTGACGCAACGCTTGCACTTTTATAGATGACGCTCTTCCTCTAATATACACTGTTAACCCCAATACATATGATGTATATAGATAGCCACTACGGCGGCCCTTAATTTACCCCCAGAAGTAGCGCATTATTTATTCTAAGACATCCAATAATACGAGTATTGCTTAGAGTCGACGGACAGAACCTTACAACCATCCATTAACTTGCTGTCCAACTGAGAATTCGTGCTGTCCTGTTTAGGTTCCTGGTCTTGTATTGAATCCAAATTGGATATTCCGCAGATACAATCGACACAGTAGCCAGATGATATCGATAAAGAATGTTCGCTTCAATATCCAGATGACTTTATTCAAAGACCACGATTGGTACCAAATATCCAGCATACCTGAGGGATATATTCATACCAATGCACACAGGCTCAGGGAAGGAGAGATCTTCCAGTTTTTGTATTTTTTCCGTATTAACGGTCGTCGAAACTCCATATCTCTTCATATTCAAAGAGAGATTACGTTTTGTTAACAACCTGCACCCGGGTAATTACATGGACAGGACGTTTTTGAGCGATTCTTTCAAGAGAGAGAGAGAGAGAGAGAGAGAGAAAGAGAATTAAGGTTTAATGTCGCGTTCAGCAATATTTCATCTATATAACGACGATCAAACAAAATTCTAAGTACTCAAGCCAATACATTAGTAATCCAACGCATTAAAACATACATTAAAACTTATGTAACAAACCGATTTCTCTCAAATAACCCAAGATGCAATCCTCCCTCACCAGACTAAAAAGATCTTCTAAGGTAGTCGCTCGATAAAAAGCATTTCTTACAATCTTAAAATCTATGCATTCGATAAGAATATGTTTCACCGTGAGATCTTCATGGCATGGAATACACCTTGGGACAGGTTTGTTTTTAGTAAATATTCGTGAGTTAATCGTGTATGGCAGATTCTACATCGCCTGATCATGGTTTGATCGAAACGTTTCTGGCTGTCCAACGTTTCTGAACTCTTATTCACAGCATTCCATAAAGATTGAAACAGCCGTCCCACATAAGTACAGACAGAGGGTCTGAAATCGTTATATGGGATTCCAACCTCATCATCTAGGCCTGCCTTAGCCATCCTATCAGCCTCAGTATTACCTTTGATGGCAACGTGACTAGGCTTTCAACTTGGCAGTATTGTTACTGTACTCACGGCTCTTGAGTTTATGCTGGTGCTATTCCGCACTATTTCTGTAGCTTTGGGCGATGCAAAATGGACAAATATATCAAGGGTGTTCTCTAGTATATGGATTCGTAGGTATCTAAACCTAAATGTTTTCTTACTTCCTGGTAAAACATTAGATTTAGACACAGCATGTCTGACAAGTCTGCAGCATTATATGATAGCTGGGTCATGCAAGGCATTGTAGTCCGTGTAATTCTTGAATTCAACTGAGACTTCTTTTTGGAGCCTGTCCAGGCCTTGGTGGGTCGGGGGGGGGGGGAGGGAATTCCGTCCCGCGTAATTTTTTTCTGAAACTTCTGAATTATCTTTTGAAACTTACCACACTATATCCTTGGGTCAAGCTCCACCAGAATATGTGAAAAAATCTAAGATAGTCGCTTTGATGACGTCACAGTGACGTCATTTTCGAAAAGGCATTTTTGGTCGATTTTTTTCGGTCAGATTTTTTCGACTTTTTATTGATGTAATTCTACGCAAAACCTGCACGATAAATTAGTAAATATTAATCTGATGTGAAATAAAATAGGTTTTGCCTACTTGTCCTCGCGGGAATTAGAATTCTTAATGAAAAATAACGAAAACATCATTTTTCGGTACTCCACGTAGGCATCATCTTGAATTCACTCCTGATTCTCTGCTCGAGGGGCCATGCAAATAGGCTCAAAATGACCCATATATGATAGACTACAAATTTAAAGTGTCAGCTTTCAAAATTTGATCGTTCCGGAGATAGCGCAGAAAGTTTGGTAACACCTCAAGCCTGATAACCTTAACAAGAAATACATATTGAAATGAATTGTCGACTAAAGTTTGTTTGATCGGAGAAACAGTAACTGGAGTTATATGTTATTATGTAGCCGGATAAATTACCCAACTTTCATTTAGAACACCACCCATGCACAATGTATGTCATAAATGCAAATATACTTTCCCAATAACTAGATTTTCGGACGAACATCGGCTTCTTGATTATAACGTGAGTTCCCCACACTTTATATTAAGGTTATGCAATTGCAGTATACCATCTGCCATTGCGTTAATATGTCAGACATAGTTTGCTAACAGTCTTGTCGGCATCATTGAAAAATGTTGACCGCTTCTCTCTTGCAGGAAACTAGCCTATGCTTATGTATACTATGATTGTCTTTTTGAATTTGGCGCTAATACTGTTATATGGAATAGGTCTTTGGATTATAGACGCGGATATTCTTTCATGGACGGCGGCTGAATTATGAATGACGGACTAGACGCTTGTAATTCTACACAAGTTTGCATGACTAATTACCAATGGTCTAAACAGTAACACGAGTTAACGTGGAATTGCACACCACGTCTTTCATGAGACGACCGAAATAATCCATGGATCAGTTCTAAATAGCCCCTCTTCCTCACCCGAAATTGCATTCGTATATTATTAAAGAACGAGAGCGGTGTGCCGAGATAGAATTACCAGTGGATAGTATCATTGCATTTCTCGTGTTTCACAAGCAAGCGGGTTTTATTGATATGAACGATTTGTATTATGCACCTGCCAAACCCTGTCCGGGATATTGCGTGGTCACGTTTGATATATAATCATCAAGGGAATAACTTCCAAAACCAAGCATATCACACATCAAACGTCCTGCATATTATCCTCCACATTTATCTTAACAGTGACACATTATTTTTATAGCATATCTTTGAGAGGAGAGGAGAGAGAAAATTAGCACAAACACTTATTAATGAAAAAATCGAGCACAATAGTTGTTGGCAACTGCCTAACGCAGTTTGCTTTAGTGGACGACGGTTGAATACTGATTGTCGGATCTGACGCCTATTTTACTTATTCGTCCAAAGCAGATTGCCCATGCACAACAGTTAAGTACAAACATGACATTATAAATCAAAAGCAGGTTAATTCCTTCTCTTCTAACAAAGACCAAGAAGGCACATGAAAATTCGGGTTTCTCTTTAATTGTTGGAAACGGTGTAAATGAACGCTCAAGAACTCTAGCGAATTCCATTACATTATATTATAACGCATAGTTTACGTTTCAATCTTTGGGGGAAGCTATGGATAATAACAAACTTCACGAGTTCAAAAAACTGTAGGCTATACTCATCTGAACAGCCAGAAACGTTTCGATCAAGACATGATCAGCCACGATTAACTCATGAGCAGTTGCTGAAAAAAGAGCCAGTCCCAAGGTGTAGTCCATGTCACGAAGATCTCACGGTGAAACATATTCTTATCGACTGTATAGATTTTAAGATTGTAAGAGATAACTTTTATCGAGCAGCTACTCCGGAAAATCTTTTTAGTCGAGTAAAGGAAGATTGTGTTTTAGATTATTTGAGAGAGATCGGTTTGTTAATGTATTTACATGTTTTAATGCATTAGTTTACCGAGTTATTAACTTGAATACTTAGAATTTTGTTTGATCGTCGCAATATAGTGAAATATTGCTGAATGCAACGTTAAACCTTAATTCTCTCTCTCTCTCTCTCTACGAGAAACCGTACGCAAAGGCTATTCCATATAATGTGAGAAAATCGGTGTGCTAACAAAAGTCTATAAATCAAAGCACAGCTAATGTTAAAGTCTGCGTAGCCGTTCGTATTCCAGACAACTGACTCAAGTTCAGAAATATGTTTACTTTGTTCGTGAAAAACCCCAAAAGGACCGGAGGAATGCATCCGTCTCTATGGTCACATTGACTTTTGGGGATCTAAGATTATAAGCTGGACTTGACTTCGGGTGAAATTCGAGTGGTCATTATACCTGACTGGGCGAGAAATGGCATGTGTCATATTTTAAAATGTTTCTATAATATTCAACACTCAAACATTTTCAAACAACCTTTTAAAATTTTAAGAGGGAAAAAACTCTGGACAACTTGGATTGTCCGTCTCCCATATTCGCTGTGATTTTTTTTTCGCACGGAATTACCTAATTTATGCCAGTTGTATTCCGATAAAATGGTGACGAATGTATACTTAATGTTTTAGTATTAGGAAATAACTTTCAAAAGATGTGCACAGCCGATGTTCATCATAGCAAACGTCAGTAACTATAAAAATCAAAAAGCCAGAACAGAAATTATTAAATTTTCTTTTGGGTGAAACTATTATGTTAAGTTGCTCACTGCCAAATGACCTAACTATTAAGGAAAATAGCACACTTATCCGAATATGAGTAACTCTGGGCCAATTCGTGTGCACGCCCCCCCCTCCCCCCCCCCATACTTGTGATTGGGTCGGCGGAATGATATAATTTCTGCCAGCTGTATCTCGAAAACATGGTGACAAATGCATGCTGATTTTTTTTTTATAATTTAAGCGGAAAATCCGGGCTACCGGACGTGGCGAGTCATTTGTGGCGGCAAATATCAGGGAATATAGTTTAATCAAGATGTGCGCAGTCGACTTACTACTCATTAAGCAAGGAATTTTTTTAGTTGTTTGTAACCTTCTCGCTTGGGGAACGTCACAAAGAACCACACCATGAGGTTAAGGCCTCATCTAGTGGTATTAATGTTACGGAATTTATACATCCTTTCAGTTCGAATCTTCAATGCTGGGTTATTAATAAAATACCCCTATTATAGCGACAGATAAATACTGAAACATGTCCTAAAATGCCCCCATTATATATAATTAGTGACCGATAACTACTAACATGCCCCCTCCCCCATTAAAGTAACCGATCACTGCTTAAGTTCGAGATGTCTGACTTTGTATTGCCCAAAGGCGCCCTGGTATTTGTCTCTCTGACAGTTGTGCTATGATAGTATACAATCGTTCTGAATTATGTTTAACAATATAGTACATTTAATGTCCTGTCATTACGACGTACGCAAACATATTAACGTACCGCCGGCCAAATGCGCTTCTCATGGCATACTTTTGACTGTACACATACAATACTACTACCTAACCATCCCTCGAATTGTTCGTCAGATCCTTTAGCGAAAGATGGTAGCTGTTTCTTGTTAAATGAAACCAGGCCTCGTTTGGGGCTCTTTCCATTCGGAGTACCTGGTAACTGCACTCTTTGTTTCAGCGTAAAATAATCTAAATACGATGTTGAGCGTTTTAACGTCATTGTCGAATACCTGGGAGCGAATAACTTGATTTCCAGACATTCCCGTGGGATTTGTCACCGACTATTGTACTCCTGATTTAAGCTTTGGAGGTTAAAGTATCGAGATACACCACGAGAATCGCATTACGAAAATAATTTCTTTCATAAAACTTTCATAGGAATTGGTCTAGGACTTGCTCTACGTCTTCGGTAACGGAATCACGGCCACCTTCGTGAGATAGTCTGCCGACAATCATGGTAGACTATGATATAGACGCCAATGATGTAATGGTATTGTTCACGTGTTATATATGAATAGCCGAAATGGTGTTCGTACGGAAATAACTGTGTCCGTACTAAAGAAAAATGTTGACACTGCATGGCTCCATTTCTTTTGCGATGGCCAGCAAATATCGAATTTATTGAAGAGCTGTAAAGTCTTGTTATCTGAATTTCATTAGCCTTCACAGTAACGTCTATGATAACCGATCAAATTTCTATACTGTCTATAGGACCCTTTGTCCATAATCGACGCTTTTATTTATCGAAGTCCCCCAATGAAGTGTTCCATTATATCGACAAGAATAAATGGTGCGACCGAAATGAGGGAACTGCTCCGAACTGATAACAGTCCTTTTTTTACCCAACCTTTTAGATACACATGTATCATAATCTTGTGCCGCAATCTATGGAATTACAACGCATATAAGGGAAGTGAGAAGAGGTGCCGACATACTGACAGAGCCACATGACTTCACAGTATTGTCTTCTGGTTAACCTATTTTAAAGCACATACCAAGAATCTAACGATTCCTGATATGTGTTGTATCTCAGGTATGCTTTTATTGTACCTGTTCATGTGGCAACTTGGATGACATGACCACACGGCCCCGAGCACCGGCATAAGCGGTATTAGATACAAATGTAGAGAGTTATGATGGAAATGCTCTGACAACTCGTATATTGGTAATTGGTGAGCTGTGTCGCTGTGACAACTCGTACACTGTGGATTGGCGAGCTGTGTCGTCGTCAGATAAAAATGGCGGCATTTAACACAAAAGACTAGCCAGTAAGGCCCGATGTTGACCCAGCTTTCTTTGTATCAAACAAAATAAGAAGTATACTTCTTTACCTCTAGCCAAGTCATTCACGATATCAAAATATATATCAAGAAGTTTGGTTGACCTAGATTGTAAGAACCCATGTTCTTTGTGCGATATTCTACCCAAGGGCGTCGTTGGGGGGGGAGGGGGGTCGTTGGGTGCGAACGACTAACTCTCAGCGCCCAACCGTATGTCGTTTTCCTATGCAAGTACTGGGCTCAATAATGATTAAGTATAGGAAACGACCTCCTCTCAGGAATTCCTGGCGACGCCCATGCTACCGCAGAGGAAATTTAATACAATTTGGAAGATTTCTTCCAGCAACCGATTAAAAAAATTGATCTGTAATTTGTGTAGTCGAATTTGTTGCCCTTTTCATAAATTAGTATAACATTAGCTTTGGACTGATGCCATATGATTCCAATGCTTTAGAGGTGTCTCGGTTAATAAGGACGGTTAATAAGGACAACCAAACGTCGTCAACTGGGGGGTCTGTTTGTGGTTTCAATCTCTGTAGACTAGCAGAGAGGAGGAGAGAGAATTATGGTTTAACGTCGCGTCCAGCAATATTTCAGCTATAGCGACGAGCAAACACAAATTATTATCTAAGTGTGTCAACAAAGCAAGACAAAATCCAAACAATCTAAATGTGATCAACAGAACACATCAAAACCTATATACATTAAAATTTATGTAACAAACCGATTGGAGCGATATACAAGAGATGGGAAAAACTACTGACTAAAAAGCAACCATATGACTCCACAGGAAAGCTTCCCTCGGCACCGCGCTTTTATTGCATATATCCATGCGCAAAATATGAAGTATCCACACGACCCCAGCACCAGCTTAAACGGAATTATATTCGCTAGCTCGGGAGCGGTGATGATAGATCAGGTCAAACAATTAACTCATCTGATGTCAATGGATGAGCATCGAGGACGTCTGATGGAGTAAACGCCTGAACATGGGTTAAACCTGGTGAATGCAAGAATACTCAGATAAACTATCCTGTAAAGCCCGAAGTCGTACGGCTCAAATTTCTCATCAAGACAATACACCTACATACATTCGTCAAATGATATGTACAGATGAACGCCTGATGAAGTAACCGCATCAACATGGGGGTAAACCTCGCAATTGGGCGACAACTTAACAGATGCCTACAAACCGTGTGCTGTCAAATCAATAGATAGAAGAAAAAAAAGGAAAGAACAAACAATAGTTCGAATTAACGATTAACGATACGTGTGTAACATAGACAAATTACACTTGGCTGACTTAGCCGTACTGACCAAGACAAAAGAAAAAAATGCCCCAAAGAGCTGGAATGGATGAATGAACTCAACATTTCACAAGAAATCTGGAATAACGCCAATTATAAACCTCAAAATTTGACAAAATCGCGGACCAAATTGACAGCACGTCTGAACTCTCACTCCGTCTAATCGGCAACAAAGTACACTAGTATTTGTGGCATCAAAATTGCATATTTTAGTGAAATAATCATTAGCTGTTAAAATTGGAGCATATTCGTAGGAATTATCGTTGCGTAATAGAGGAGGAAACTGGGACTTGAGTTCTTTGCATTAACATTCCCGTATATGATGTTCCCGGATCATATTTGTTTGTAGTTTTCCTTGGCAGAATGCGTTAGGGCTTACGATGGATATTTGTTTCGTCGTCACGTCGTCTATATACATGTAGTTTCTCAGGAAAACGCATTTGGTAAATGATTTCAGCAGTTAACCAGATTCTGTCAGCTGTTCTTGTCTCCACTTTCCTATTTGGTAGAGTTCGTTTGGTAGAATTATGTTTTAACTCCTAATTTGGCACGTCCATTGTAGAATCCTCTATCACGCCTTCGCAGATTGACATTTCGACCAGGTTACGAAAAGCAACCCAATCGGCCCTGTCATAGTTCCATACGTGTCACCCGTAACTGTCCTCTTTTGTGATATGAGAATTAAGTTTTATCAACACGGGACAATGGTCACTACAGAATTTAGAGAAATCCGCTTCTATAACAAAGTAAAATATATGGATGTGCCCCACATAGAAACCAGTATTTTGTCTGGTTATTCTCTATACTTGTACAGAACACCAGTATGTGAAAGTTAATCTTTAAAGTTAACCGATCCATTGATCAATTGTTGAAAGCGGGCAACTCCAAATTTGTGATTATTCTGCTCGAAGGAGCGCCATGATATGATGAAATCTTCTGCTATCAACCAGCATGCTCAATCAAGCAAAATCACTGATAACCTGTTAAGCCTCAAAGGACCTCATCGGACAATCGGATATTTCCCCAAGAATGGAAGCAGATACGTGATACAAAACGCATGACCAAATGAGGGGCCATTATCATCATTGTTCGTTCTCACGACGAGAGGTTTGCGGAAGTCTTAAGACAGCTATACAACATTAATTAGACATCTTCCCTATGGAATGATCTCGGAGTTGCATCAATGCTCGTTGTATCAAACTGCTCGCGGCCTACACCATATCAACAGAATTACAGTTACCTAGTCAACCTCCAAGTGTCCATGTCCAGGAGAGCTTTCCCTCAGACATCGGACGCAGTTATGACATTGTAGGTACCAAGAGATGCTTCGAGTATCCAAGTTCTCTTAACGTTTCTTAGTTACATCGATCGGTCCAACAAGTACGGTGGAAAGACAATGATGAGGATAATTAGATTATTCGGGACAGCCATATCAAGGGACAAGCACGTGAAAGGCTTCAAGAGAAGAGGGCTGTTAATGATGCACAGCTTGTCAAAGTAGGGACTGATATATAATTCAATTAGACCAGTTTCCTTTTATGAGTTGCACTTTTGAGAGGAACTCGCTTGAACCGAGGTTGGTACAAAAACACAAAGCTCCATATGACGGTAGAGTTATCAGCTTCAAATATAGCTTTTTCTTGTTATTTTCACATGCACAACAGCGAAATATTTCTGTAGATATAGGCTGCATAGTTTATGTTAACCACGTTGGGACTCATCTCGGTGTCGTCGGTCCTTAAAATGGAATGCTTGCGAATGAGAAATTGGATCCCAATGTGCGACGCAATTGTTCACTTTTCGTATTTTGAGGTTTTTCACTATAGCTGACGCTTGCAATTTCATCAGTTTCGGCTACTGTATTTCACCGGGAAAGGCAGCCTAATTATTTTAATTTGCATTTTTCCCCGCTAACGTTAACTTTGCTAACGAAGAATGGATTTCATTAAACTCGACACGGATCTGGTCAGTGATCAAAACAATGTGTCGTATTTGGAGCTCTATTTTTTTCTTGAACTTCTGTATTTTGCAATGATATTTTACATATTACAGCGATCCCCTGATGATGTAATTGTATCGTGCTTTGCAACTGAATGAATAATTTAAACAAGAGTGATCCATGTGAAAGCCCATGTCGACTCCATGGTTCAAATTTCCCAGTGAGAGCGTCTGGCTGGATTGGACCCATGTGCAAGAATAGCGGAACTCTTTCTGAGCGTACGCCCTGTGTCACTCTTGTCAGACTGACCGCTACTATTGAACTGTTTTCGAAGGCCGAATGAACAAGGTATTAGAGACCGTAAGCTGTTCGTTTCCAAGGAACGAATACGAGTGCTGTCTACGTTTTCGTACTCGCACTCGCGACAGCCCTTTTGACGTTAAGCCGGTCGGGAGTATCCAGACTGGTATCAAATCACGTGATATTTTGGAAACATGACCTACTTCCTGATTCAGCCAACCAACGACCTGTATGCATCTGCCAAAGTCACATGACGTCTCAAAATGGCGAGTCATCAGGCCTTACAGACTAGTCTTTTGTGTTAATTCCCGTCATTTACATCTGACGACGATACAGCTCACCAATCGCCAATGTACGAGTTGTCACAGCGAAACAGCTCACCAATTACCAGTATACGAGTATACGAGCATTTCCATCATAGCTCTCTAGATTTGTATCTAATACCGCTTATGCCGGTGCTAGGGGCCGTGTGGTCATATCATCCATGTTGCCACATGCACAGGTGCAATAAAAGCGTACCTGAGATACAACACATATCACGAATCGTTAGATTCTTGGTATGTGCTTTAGAATAGGTTTACCAGAAGACTACTCTGTGAAGTCATATGACGCAGTCAGTATGTCGGCACCTCTTCCCACTTCCCTTATATGTGTTGTAATTAGAAGGTAAACACAACAATTTGAACGAGAATAAAAGTATATACAGGTTATTAACCGGATAATCGCAGAATAAATTCATTGGAATAGATTTTTGCATATTCAGATTCGTTGAACACCATTTCCATAGTTCGTTATTTAGTTTAATTCTACCTTGACCATTGTTTTCATTGTTCCCATTCAGGCGTCAATTTCAGCACCTGTTCCTTCCTCCTGGAGGACGACGAATACCAAGAAACCAAGAGTTTATTGCTGCTAATGCATTCAAGCCACCGAAGGAACTTAGGTTTCGTTTCTCCATTGACAGTTTTAGCCCAGAAATTTTTTAGTTTTGTGGACCTGGTGGCTGGATCAGGGAGCATGTTGTTGTTGTTGCAATGAATACGAGTTGAGCCCTGTGGAGCCGCCGCGGTGATATATCCAGAAGGAACACGGTCGGAGCCCATTATTATTATTGCAGAGGCGGTATCGTCTTTTAGTTCCAGCTACCATGGCGAAATTCATGCCATTTTTCTCGCCACTGACTTTGCAGTTAACAGTGTAGACTCCAGAGTGTTCACCACCATCAACATCCTGACAGGCTGTGTGTCGACTCTCAGCAGTGTAACATCAAGGAAAACGCGCAAATCACATCAAACTGATATCGACAAAATTCATAGAAATGTCACAATTTTAAAGACCAAAGGAGTGGAAACAAATTTACACTGGGTTTCAGGGCGCATTGATCTCCCAGGGAACGACCTGGCTGATGCCGGCGCTAAAAGTGCTGCAGAGGCGGCGTGCACTGAAAATCTTCCATCTGCCTGCGCCCTAAGTATAGTGAAAGCCTGGAATCGTAGTGAGTCAGGGCGCAATGTCTTTGAGGCATGGCCAATTGTCCCATCGAGGAAATATATCAGTACGCAACCCCCACCAATAGGGGGAAAAAATCCTTCAGCTTCGGTGTGGCCATACCAGACTCAGCTCGTACATGCACAAATTAAAACTCTGTGAATCTCCTTCATGTGAATGTGGTGCACAAAATCAATCCATAAATCATTATCTGCTGGTGTGTTCACTTCATGCGTCAACCAGGGAGCAAAAGCTTTACACAATCGAAACTGCCAATGTCAGAAACCACACGCCCGTCTGGAAACGAACACTGAACTTGCAGACACTATTGTGGTCGTCTCAAAGCCAAAATGAGGTTGCTAAAGCCACTGAAAGTGTTTTAGTAAAATTTCTGACGACCAGTGATACGATCCTGTGAATAATTATTTTCAAGCTGTGTGTACAGTTTATTGCCATTTGTAGATGTTGGATCTTCTCCCATTAAGACGTTTTAAGTGGAACTATGGTAACAGTGTAAAAAACTACAAAAGACCAACGATGTAATCCTGGAAATTGTGAATAGACAACAAAATGATCCTTCTTTGAACTCATAACACCTCTTTTATTAAGTAACTTTTAACTGTGTTTGGATATCTGTGCCAGTCATCTTTAGCCATGATCAACTATGTGATATCTACAGCCTTTTTTTTTTACAAATGAACTTCTTTCAAGCCAGCGACAGAACTGGAAACTGAAGGCCCTTCACCATAGTGTGTTGTTCATAGTGAACTAAGGAAATAGTAACCAAAATGAACAGAATAGAAGGATACCATATAGATAACAACAACAACATGAATTGCAGGCAAGCACCTAAAAGGTGCGTGGACCCCTCAGCCTGTTTTTTGTTGTCAAGTAGGATCAGGGCTACATCTAGAGCCAATTTAGTTCCGGAAAACGTATGGGCAACAAAATTCAAATTAAACAAAAAACGAAACTGTTGTTGTTGTTCAATTTGAAAGGATTTCTGAAGGAAATACTCCTAGAAAAAGCTTCTGGAAGCCTCAATATCGATCCCATTGCATAGCTGGGTATTGAATTTCATGTTAATAAACCTCTGTTTTGTGATTGATCACAGGCTCTTTGTGCCTAAATTCACTAAAAAAATTGGACCCTCAATAATGAATTACGAAAAGGAACTGGGAGTTTGGGATCGGAACCAGCAAAAAATCCCTGGATACAGCCTTGCGGATACAGTTTGTGTGGTTTCTGTAATGTATATAATAGACTTCGTTTTCACGTGAGTGGTGTGCTGGGATTACAGCATGCAAGAAAGTGTAGCTTTATCAGTGGCAATTTATGCATTGCACAAGTGTGATAAGTTAATGGCATAGAATCACAATGATTGACACAAGCCCACCATTATCATTATTTGGGTGGGAGGGGGGGGGGGGGGGAATAAGCTCTGGACAGGTATGCAAACTGGTTCAAAATTGCACAGCTAAAATGGGCTCTCCTAATCACTCGTTTTAAATAATTTCCAAGGTACAGTCACATGTTTGGTGACAAAAATTGAAGCATTATGTTGTACCAGTTAAATGTGTGGACACAAATATGGTTTTAGGATAAATCATATGATGTGGATTAGAATGATTTAATAGCAAAATTGAAGAAAAATGTTGTCCTTCATTTAAGGTGACGCGAAATTCAAACTAACAGGGGTTCGATACTGCAGGGATTCCCCTGCCAGTTATTTCATATTATACTTCTGAAATAAAATATGGTTTGTGCAAAAGCTTTCGGATAAATCGATGCAGAAAATTGAAGAAAATTGAAGAAAAATGTTGTTCTTCATTTAAGGCGACGCGAAATTCAAACCTAACAGGGATTCGATGCTGTGAGAACCCCGCGCCGGTTATTTTCTTTTGTACTTCTGAAATAAAATAATGTCTCCAACCTGTTAGTTATTACTATAAAGGAATAAATTTTAGGTGATTCTGCATGTATGTGTGAAAAAAACAATGTACACTGTATCTCATACATATCACATGAAGCTGAGAAGCTGTGGATAGGAAAAAGTCCAATAACATTCAGTGCCCCAAGGGTGGGGAAATCCTCCCGAGGGTAGTGCATAGGTTGAACAAGTGTAGCATGTAAGCTCCCAGATAAATGGGAAATAAAAGGGGAATAAATGGAAACAAGCTGAGTAGCTAGCAGGTCCCCCGCCAAAAAGCTTGTCTGGAAATGGGCTTCTCACACACACAGGATATAATCACCATATATATTTTGTGTGATGGTAAATTGTTGCTAAGTGTGTGGTGTTGTTGATGAGAAGGAGATATAATTGTGAAGTACAATGTTGCAAATTATCTATGGAAGAAAGGGGGCAGGGTGATCGAGAAAGATCATCCGGTGGCATAGTTGTGCCGAAAAATGAGTGACTTTCTTCTTATCTAAGTTTGAAGTTACTCGGTTGAATTGTTCTTGAGATATCGCGTTCACAAGATGGTTAGGATGGAAGGACGGTATGAGGGACGGAAAGACATTATGAGGGATGGAAGGACGGATGGGTAGCTAGTGATGTAAAGTCACCCTCCATATTTGAAGTTGATCGACAGAATTATTCTCGAGATATCGCGTTCACAAGTCAAAGTCAAAATTCTTTTATTTGACCAGGGTAGCCCTTTCAGTACAAGACTGGTTTCCAAAGAGGCCCTGACGGGTAAACAATACAGTGGGGTACATATAAACGGTAAAATGACATAAACTAAAAGAAATAACAATATCACAGAATTACAGACTAGTACATGTATAAGATTATTATAAAATTATGTCCTCTTTCTTAAAATATCTCTCATTATATGATTTTTAAAAATATTTAAACTGGCACTGCTCCTAATACTATCTTCTAAATTGTTCCATATTTTAACACCTCTGAACTTAAAAGATCTCTGACCAGTTTGCAAATTAAATTTAGGAATAGTTAAAAGATTCTTGGCAGCAGCTCTCGTTCTATACCCAGTTTTTACACATTGAAACAGATTAGTAAGATAGCCAGGGGCATTCTCATTCATACATTTGTACATTAAAAACTGTGCTATTGGAACTGTCCTATGGTACTTCAAGTATTACTTTCCAGCTTTGTTCTGTAGCTTTTGAAGTTTATCAAGGTAAGTTTTTGCACATGTACCATATACAATATCGCAATAATCTAAAATAGGCATGACTAAAACATTGTATAGTTAAGTTGACAACTTTACATCCATATAACAACGGACTCTTCGCAGCACACCTAGCCTCTGTCTGATCTTTTTAGCAACAGTCTCTACGCGAGACTTCCAAGAAAGGCATGGATCGAAAATTACACCCAAGTACTTATATTCTTCAACTTTCTCAAGTTTCTCATTACCTATATACACATGTGTGTCTTTAGCTTTATTTACACGACGTTGAGTGCCAAACAACATCCATTTACACTTTGATAAATTGAGATGGAATTTGTTTTTACAGAACCAGTTAGCAGCACTTTGAAGATCATAATCGAGACATTTGGATATAACAGCAGAATCTGACGATGGAAACAAAAGCACAGTGTCGTCAGCATACAATACTACTTTCGATCTAGAAATATTTTGTGCGAGATCATTGATAAACCATACAAATAGCAGAGGTCCTAGAACAGACCCCTGAGGGACCCCACACGTGACTTCAAGTTCATACGACTTGGTCCCACTAAACTGTACACACTGTGTTCTATCTAGTAGATAGTTTTTGAACCAAAGTAATTCAGCATTACGTACACCTAGACATTCAAGTTTGTATAACAAAGTTTCGTAATCGACCGTGTCAAAGGCCTTTTTTAAATCCAGGAAAACTGCCTCTACCATTTGACCTTTGTCCGTGTGCTTCAAAATGAAGTCAGAGACATCAGTAACTGCTGTTACGGTGGAGTGTTTTTTTCTGAAACATGATTACAAGTTGGGATGGATGGAATCTAAGATGGCTGATAGTGGCCATCTTGTATAACGCAGTTTGGTGAAAAACAATCCCAGCCATCTTCTCACTGATGTCAAGTCATCCCCCAAGTTTGAAGTTGATGAGTTGAATTATTCTCGAGATATCGCGTTCACAACATGGTTGGGACGGACGGACGGACGGAAAATGTCACACCATTGTGAAGCCATCCCAAGTTTGAAGTAGATCGGTTGAATTGTTCTTGAGATATCTCGTTAACAATATAGTCGACGGCGGCCATCTTGGTTTACGCAGTTTGGTGAAAAACAATTGCAGTCATTTTCTTATTGATGTGAAGTCACTCGCCAGATTTGAAGTCGATCGGTTGAATTGTTCTCGAGATATCGTGTTCATAACATTTTGGAGATGGATGGAATCTAAGATGGATAATGTCGGTATTTAGAGGTTGGTCGGTTTACCCAGGTGTTGGTATCCACAGGTTTCACTGTATTATATTCCTGATTTATTAATAATTTCAGACCTCAGTTATGTAAATGACA
This sequence comes from Hanleya hanleyi, assembly GCA_036873755.1. Taxonomy (NCBI): domain Eukaryota; kingdom Metazoa; phylum Mollusca; class Polyplacophora; order Lepidopleurida; family Hanleyidae; genus Hanleya; species Hanleya hanleyi. The sequence goes on along the minus strand of JAVTVY010018678.1, from coordinate 4,736 downwards.
AAGTGACAGAAAGGGAATGAACTGCACTCATGTTTCAATATCTCTGAAATAATATCCAATGTTTTTCAAATTTAATTGATTCTTCCAGAAATACAGTTGCCATAGAGTCAGTAACTGAATGCTAGATCTCGCTTTCGGAAGGCCGCTTAAAATATGTCCACTGAATTCCCACAACAAGTGATCATCTAATATCTCATATTTTAGCCAGCTCAGGGCATGAGAAGTTGTCTCCGCTGAATGTCTGGGTTCTATTCAATATGTAGGAAGCTGAAATATTGTCTTATGATATTAAAAGGGTGGAACTGTGCATTACTCATTTTGTCCCGGGGCAGGGAGATTTTATATTAACGCATATATGATGTGTTTTCTCAATGTACAACCTGGTACATTTCAATGGTATATAGTGAGGGGAACACAACACTTATTTAGGCCATGTTAAATTGATTACTCATTTCTTCTCGTAATTCTCTCTCGAGACTCAGTTAACAAACACAGATTTCTGCCTCCAACACAGCATCCAATGGACTGTATTACTGAACCTAGCTCCAGCGCATTAGTCTGTCAAGCGTCTGGTCCGTCATTCATAATTCAGCCGTCGTCCATTAAAGAATATCCGCGTCTATAATCCAAAGACCTATTCCATATTCAATATAACAGTATTTGCACCAAATTCAAAAAGACAATCATAGTATACATAAACATAGGCTAGTTTCCTGCAAGAGAGAAACAGTTTTCAAAGATGCCGACAAGACATCATGATGTTCCAAAAATATAAAATCCATATCGCTGATCAGTATTCTTAATCCATAATAATCGTTCTAAAGTCGTTATCTAGAGAATGATGTATCTCAGTCACGCTTTGATTGTGACTGTTCATATGAGCACCATGAGGATCTTGGCCTAACCCCGGGTTAAGCGGAATTAGACACAAGTTACGAAACATAACGTCATAGATATTGCACGCTACGTTCGTATTTTGCTATCAGCATGCGATATGTATCGCCAAATTTGAGAAACTTTGAGTGGAGGCGCTTGGAGGAATAACGCTGTTTTATAAGTTTCTGCAACAATGTTTTGTGACGTTGATTGACACAGGATCTAGCAAATACTACTAGGCGAGATATGTATACGCCATATGCAGGTCCCTCTGGAATATTACTGTCCAGAAAGGGATAGTTTACGATGTCGAAATTGTAATCATCTCTTTTGTCATAAAGTCAACGAGAGAGTCGACGATGCTCAGCTATTTGACAAGAGCATAGTGTCTTCTTTAGCAGTGACATTCTAAACCCACTTCATTCCATTTAGAAATGGAGATGCTGATGGGTGAGGGCCATATGCACAAAAGCTGCATGCCACACTTTTAACCACAGCGCAATCAGATGGTATATCTGACAGAAGAAGTTATGCTATCTGATCCCATGAGAATGGTTGGCCATCAGCAATATAAATAGTTCATTACAATTAGGCATACTTTTGACAGTTTGTGATAACGAAGATATTGTTTAATACTGTGGTCATATAATATTTAGATTGTGAAATAGTGGTCTGTTATGTATAATATTATTTTGTGAAGTTAAATGGTAAAAATTAACAAAGAAAAACTTGAAAGGTCAGGGGTGAATAAACAATGAATCAATCTAATAGGGCCTAATAATTATAATATGATGATTCATGGCATCCTACAAATGAAAATGTGCAGCAAAACATGATTGTGTGTCGAGGACTCTATTTTATTAACTTACTGTACATAATGATATTAAATAATTTAATATGTAAATAGGATTTAACATTGTAAAATATTGTATTTGTACACATAATTAATGTAATTGTTATTTATTACTTAAACTGCTTAATTCTTGTTTATGTTCATTTGTTTTTGCAGTCAGAGATTGAATCAGTTGAAACTGTAGATTCATCTGCTTTTCCTGCATCTCCAGTTGTTTCTGCTGAAGATCAAGTCGACGGCTTGCATTCTCCAGTAGCTTTTCCTTGGTTACTTGGTTGCTCTTAACTAGATCAGTGAAATCTCCAAAACTACTCCTTCACTTCTTGTTCTTGGTGGATTGTTTCCCTGGAGCAAGAAGGACAAAGGAATGATAATACTTTTCTTCATCCACCTCTCTGATAATCAGTTGACATGTAATGTTAAATATTGAAAAGAAGGACCATATTGGCATGGAACAAGAAAATTGTCCTATCAAAAATCGGTGAGATTGATCTGTTTTCTGGGTCAGTTGGTCAAATTTGTCCATTCATCTCTGGCTGATTAATACCACCATATCGCAAGTATAATAAGGCCTAGGCACATTACATTAGACAAACATCAGGCCTTGGACTAAGCCAAAGTTTTGCTTGAGGTGTTATCATGTATGTACCTTCATCCGTCTTTGTATATTCATTACCATCATATCTCAAGAATGAATATGCCGCATATTAACTATCTGACAAAAGACTGCCTGAGAGCGCCAAACTAGCATAGCATGCACAGAGCAGAAGTCTACTCCAAAGTCAGATTGTCCTATTTTTGGGGGCCACACTGTCAAAGTTGTCTCAAGGATATGTACAGGAGTACCAAATTTAAATCATATAGGCATGTTATCAAGATAAGTTTTCAGATTGTCTTATAATTTCTGATTCACTATGGCACTACATTAAACTGTCAATTTTGCCACCAATTGTGTGTTGCCATCAACTTACTGCTTGTTCATGTTTTAATACCGCCAAGGCCGAGGGGTTATCAGTGCTTTGCACGGTTCATGTTTATAATGCAATCACCTTTCTTTTATTTCAAGGTCAGCATTGCTGCTTCATGCGTCTCAAAGCCTTTGGCATTATCTTCATCTGCTTTCCTTGTTTGGCCAACCACAACTTTCTTCCTCTTATTTTCCTTCTCACTCACACCTCGGTAGTAGTCTGATAGATCCTGGCACAGAGCAAAGTTAGCATAGTCCATTACAAGCACTGACCTTTTCAAGGCCTTCCTGCCCTCTGTATTGAAGTGTTTCATCAGTAAATTAGTGTGATCCTTCACAGATCTTCCAGTCACTGCTGGACGACATGTTGAATCTGGAAAGCTAGCAATAACATTTTTCCCACCTCTTTCCAATCCTCCCAATCACCTCATACCGGCCGCATTGACGCTTTTTCTCGTAACAAGGTGATTTCATCACTTCTTTTCCATTGGAAGACTTTCCTTTTACCGGGGAACATTTCAGCTACCCGATGGGTTATCCAGCTGCAAAGTACAAAATACATCTCGTTACTAAAGCATTGTCTGGTTATCTCGCAATACATGATTTTATACAGGTAGTCGGAAGTCCATAATTCCATAAGTTTAAACAAGAACTGCAAGGTTGATTAAATGGTACAAAAATGAGGTGATTGTATGGGTGGGTGCACACCGGCTCATTACTGTTGTTAATTGGTTAATTATGTTGATTTGCCACTATAATGACCAATTAACAATGATAACGAGCCCCTGTGGGTGGGTGTAAAGGTAGGTAGAAGGGTGAGTGGCAATGAAAGTGGGGGAGGGGGTGGCAAGAATGGGGAGAGTGGCAAGAAAGGCGGGGGAGTGGTGGCTTCTGCACAAAAATGGAACAGCCTGAGTATAGTAATGGATGTTGTTTTACAAAAGAATGTACTGCAGGGCTTGCTTTTCCACGAAAATTCGACTATCGAGTCAAGGTCAATGTCAAAAGAAGGCCGGAAATGGCGAGAGTGGGTCGGAACTGACACCCCTCATTAAGAAATGTAATCTTATATTCCCTACAGTTCATTAAGAAATGTAATCTTATATTTCCTACAGCTAAGTTACTTTATTACTAAATTCTATAGACAATGTACTCCGATTCTTGTCAAACAAACCATTCTGGCACCTCGTCCGTATCAATCGTTGATATTTTTGTGGGGGGGCAAAATATTGTTTTGACACAAATAAAATCGCATATCTTCAGGAAAACTGTTCAGGTTCTCAATTAATTCATTTTTCTGAAAAAAGAACGACCATCATCTTGTCTGCATGCAAAGGCAAGTATAATCTATATGGAGAAAGAACACATAAAATCGTTGTCTCAGTTTTATATGCTAGCTGCATCCACTGCATGATACTAAAGAGTGCGAGACATGAATACTTCGTTTTAGGTCTCTTATAAGTTATATAAAACGAGTTTCACCATACAAAATACAAACTGGGTCATTATCAAAGCATGACTTTGACAGCTTCAACCGATCATCGGGTCACGTGAAGTCATAAAACTTGGCTCGCAAAAAAAACAAGAAATACAGAAGTATCTGACTAACTTCTTTTTTCACAGAAACCACGAACAGCCTGAAAATAAAGAAGTATCTGACTGAATTCTTTTTTTTTACAGAAACCACGAACCGCCTGGGTTATAGTGCTAATGCAGTAGATATGGAATCCGTGTAAAAAAAGGACAATTCGTTCAGGTGGAGGACATCTCATAGAACCGCTCATATCAGTGTAGTCTACCGTTGACAAGATATCGGTATCAGAAGCTCTATTATATGTCAGACGTTTTGCCTAAATCCCGCCTCGCGCTCTCATAGATTTCGTCGTAATTAATCTCATTGAATTCATCAATTCTAACTCACCTAGGCTAAAAAATTATCTATATTGCGATACCTGGACTAGTTTTACAGGTAGGTAATTTCATATTTTGCGTAAACAAATCAAATAGACATGACATTGTGATCTGATCAATGGGAGATGA
>JAVTVY010018677.1:0-70256 GCA_036873755.1 Hanleya hanleyi | reverse complement strand
ACCGGTACCAGACGTTTATGGATCAATATAGAGGGGGGAGTACTAGTAGTACACCACCCCTGCCACAACTACCCACCACAACGTCTACTCTCACATCCCCGTCACCACCTTCACCTGAGCTGGAAGAGGAAGTGTTGACCAGTGTGCCTAAAGCCTTCAAGACCAAGGCCCGTTTATTGTTGGATCGGGTGAAACAGAATGCCGATATGAGTTGGAACGCGGAAGGAAAACTGCTGATTCGAAACAAAGTGGTGCCGGGGTCTCATATGACCGATTTGATCAACGATATGGTCCGTTCTCGCAAACACTCTAATCCACCGGGCTGGGAAGTCTTTGCTCAGGGATTAAAAGACACGCACATCCCTCAAGAATTGGTAGGGAATCCTAACCGTTGGGCCTTTATGCAGCAATCGACCCGACACCAACCACCACCACCACCCTCCTCTTCTTGGGCCCCCATGTCACCGCCCAAAACACCACAACAACGACGACGAGGACCTACCCGATCTAAGTCACCGCGACGATCACAACGCCCAGGTAAGGCGCCCATGGCCTGGGAACCCTACTAAGGGCACCCTACTAATAACTCCTATAAAAACCCGGTGCAGAAGCCAGAACAACTCAGTCGTCATGTTTTACCTGACGTTGCCCAGTAATAGTTCACTCGAAGTGTTTCCTGACAACACCTTGACCAAGTATGTCACTCAATTACCCCAACCGTTACATTTACCTGGACGATGGGAATGTGGACTGGTGGATATTCAATACCCTTACTCATGGTACAACGTACAAGACCGAGAAGTATGGTACGAAGTGACCTACGAAGGTAAAATCTACAGACTGACTCTCCCTCAAGGCCAATACGATACGCCCCAGAAGTTCAGTCAGGGTCTGATGGACTTGTTGGAGTACAAGGCTCTAAAGGAGAGCACGGATAGTGCAACACGCCTGATAGCCTTTCGCTTCAAGAAAAACGTGTTCTTCGATGTCAACGTACACAACGACAAGAGCTCTATCATGCTGAGCCCTAACGTGGCTGTGAAACTCAGTCCTACACTACAGCAAATGTTACGGCTGCCTCAGAGCGTCTACACGGGTCCCACCATTGACAACGGTACCAGTTTGATGGATATGAAAGTAGGTATGTACGGACTGTACGTCTACTCGGACGCAGTGGACAGCCATATTGTGGGTGATGTGAACACACCTCTGTTACGGGTGGTGCCCATTAGCAAGACGTATGGCGATCAAGTCAACCAGAGTTTCAACCATATAATGTACCTGCCCGTACGACATACCGATATCAACACGATCACGGTGGATATAAGAGATGACACGGGACGCCCGATCGCATTCGAACGAGGAAAAGTGGTGCTGACACTTCATTTCCGACAAGTCCGCTCTCCTCACTTCGTATAATGTACGTGCCTTACCAGTGCCATACGCCCAGCTATGCCGACTACTACAAGAAACAAACGGGCGGAGGCTTGCCCATGTTTAGCGGTGCACGCATGCAACGAGGTCACGGATTGGGGAACATACTGGGCAGCATTGTGAAAACGTTTTTACCCTTGGTGACACGGGGTGTGAAAGCGGTGGGGAAACAAGCGGTACGCAGTGGATTGCGCGTGGCCGGTGATGTGATGGGAGGCACAGCACCCCGACAAGCCTTCAAACGACGGGCTAAAGAAGCCGGCGGCGTCTTGATCGCCAAAGCCCTTAAAAGACAAAGGCCGACACACCCAAGATTCATTCAACGTCCAACACACCGACGACGCACACCCCAGAGGAGGAGGAGGAGGACTCAGACCAGGACGAATAAGAAGAAGAGGAGTAGTAGTAGTAGGAGAGACATCTTCGCATAATGGCATTCATTCACTCCGAGTCGTGTCCGTCTACCAACAGTGAATTGGATTTGTGGACTATTCCACCCACCCAAACCAGTGTAGCCGAAGGACGTTGGGTAGAACATCGACCCCTATCTAGCCCGACGGGGGTGGGCCCCGTGGAATTTACCATTGAAAACAAAGATACGGCCTACCTGGATTTAGCCCACACGTACTTGTACGTGAAAGCCAAAATAATGAACAAAGACGCGACGCCCATAGCGGACGATGCGGTAGTAGGCCCGGTGAATCTTTGGCTGCACTCCTTGTTCCAACAGGTGGATATAGGTCTGAACGATAAACTCATCAGTACGTCCACCAATACGTACCCGTACCGAGCCTACATGGAGACGCTGTTGTCGTACGGCAGTGATGCCAAAAAATCACACTTACAAGCTCAGCTGTACTTCAAGGATACACCCGGACTCTTCAACAACATACTCGGTGGCAATAATGGGTTCGTCGTACGCAAAAGAATGGCAGCCCAAAGCAAGTCCATCGATATGATGGGACGACTGCACGCCGATCTGTTCCTGCAAGACCGCTACATGATGAACGGAGTATCCATCAAGATCAAGTTGATCCGTTCCTTACCCGCGTTCGCCTTAATGGCCGGTGGAGTCGGGGGTGTCAATTACAACATCGTCATTGAAGATGCAACCCTGTTTGTCCGTACGGTAGATTTGCAACAGGGCGTGTTGCTGAGTCACATGGAAGCCTTATCGAAAAAACCAGCCCAGTACCCCATCCGACGCGTACAGACCAAGGTGTTCTCTGTGCCAGCAGGTACGATGATGGCCAACCGTGAAAATTTATTTCTAGGGGATCTGCCTAAACGTCTTACCCTGGCGTGTGTGACCAACACCGCTTTCAATGGAAATTGGGCTGAGAATCCGTTCAAATTTGAGCATTTCAACATCAACTTTGTGACACTGCACGTGGCCGGCCATCAAATTCCAGCCCGTCCATTACAACCGGACTTTCTTAACAAAAACTATGTGCGGACCTACCTGAACCTGTTTACAGGCACAGGACAAAACAACCAGGACGAAGGCAATAACATCACTCGAGACGACTTTACCCGTGGGTACACATTGTTCGCCTTTGACCTCACCCCCACCTTGGAACACGATCATCAACTGGCTTTGCTGAAGAAAGGAAACCTACGGTTGGAACTGCGTTTCGCCACCGCTCTAACCCACACCATTAACGTGATTTGCTACGCCGAGTTTGATAACGTCATCAGCGTGGATCAGCAAAGAAACGTGCTGTGTGACTACGCCAGCTAAGAGTGATCATGGATACAGAGCAGCTGATGGGCATACTCCAGCGAGATCCGAAGATCCCCTTTCGAGGTGTGTTTCCACGCAATGTGTTTCCCACCCACTCCACCACCCCAGCAGCCTACATCCTGAATACAGACACGAGGAGTCGACCGGGTGAACATTGGGTAGCTGTGTACGTGGACACCCTAGGCCAAGGCGAAAACTTTGATTCCTACGGACTTGCACCCCTACATACCGATTTGGTGAAATTCATGGACGTCTCTACTACAGAGTGGCGTTGGAATACTCAAAGATTACAAGGACCCTTGAGTAGTGTGTGCGGACAGTACTGTGTGTTTTATCTCACTCACCGGAGTAGAGGACATTCTATGCCCACTATTGTACACATGTTTGATGATTATTGTCAAGCCGAAGACCGTGATGTTCTCGTCTATGACTGGACGGCCTCTCGTTTTAATGTGCATGCTCCATTTCTCTGGTTAACTTAAAAAATGTACTGCGTGCGCGCAGGCCACTTGTTTATTATTATCACGTTATTGTTATGACGTTGTTGTTCTGACGTTCATTGATGTTGAATAAAAAATGAAAAAAACACAAAAATGATGGGTTTTGACTTTCTCTTTTTTTTTCTTTTTTTTTCAACAAGAATGGGTTACTGAATAGGTACAAATAGAATACAGGGTACAAATAGTAGGGGTATGTACACATAGAATAGTAGTGGTATGTATATACAAGTGGTACAAAAAAAAGTTCTGTCAGGAGTAGGATTCGAACCTACGACAGCATTCGCCGACCAGCACTTAATACCGGCGCCTTAGACCACTCGGCCATCCTGACTTTTACATTTGTGTATCAACAGTTATAGTTCCACATTGTTCACAAGTCCAAGTAGGTGGTGCTCACACCGTCGGCCAACACTTTTCGTTTGGGGTAAAAGAAAGTAAAGGCGTCTCGTTGCTGGATGTACGTGCGCATCTGGTGGTCCACCACGCGAAATCCTCGGTTAGTGCCACTCGCACTGGCCTGGCTTTGCAGCACGTTCAAGTACAAGGCTTTGTCGATGTTGGGATCGCGCCGGCTCACTCCTTTGCAGCTAAACTTATTTTCCTCTCCGTCTCCGCCGTAACAGTAATACGTCTTGGAGGAGAGCGCAATCATAGCATCCCCACTCCACTCCAGCTTGAACAGGCCCGGCGTACGCTTATCGTACTGGTAATGGTCACGTCGAGGTAGCCACTGGTCCCGTTCCGCTTCATACTGGGCCCGTAACTCCGGTTTCACCAGGGACTCCCAATCCGCATTAGAGACGGCCATGTAGGCCGAGTCGGTATCCATCTCCATGAGTTGCCAGTCTGATGGATTAAAATACACACCCATAAAATCATAGAGAAACTGCAGCATCCTCAGCTTGGCCACCTGGTATACCATACATCCAATCTGCAGGGGTAGATTGTACCGGATAGTCTTCTTGGCTGAAGTGACTTCATAGGTGTCGTCATCGATGACCTCCACGGACCGAAACAGAGGAGAATTCACTTTTTTGCGGGCTTGGGCAGTAGTACAAATGTTCACGTTGACGTGCTTATCCTGGTTCGTAACTGTTTTTCCGTAATAACCATTGCCAGTCAACTTCCAAGATTCAGCGATGATGGCCTGACTCGGGTATTCATCACCTTGACGACGGGCCGACGTCACGATGTCGGCATTCTCCGCAAAACAAGCGTCGGGTACGTACTGTATCACTTGATATATTTGAGTAATTTCCAAACCGTGGTTCATGTACCACTGCAGTAAGGGGGTGCCCAGCAAGATTTTCTCGGCCCACATACTACCAATCAACATCCGTCGAGGTTGAGGCAAACACTCGTGTTGCTCCGCATAGGTCCTCATGGTGTCCCCAATATCCGCCCGACCCACCAGCGTGTTCTTAAAGATGGGAGGGCACTGGGCGAAGAGAGGCTTGAGAGTGTCGGGAACATGCAAATCACATTCGACAAAGCCGTAGAGGTCCCCCGAACGAATGGCGTCCAACATCTGTGGCAGACTCAGCAGTCGCCGACGACTCAAGGGGTACTCACGCTCTTTTAGGAAACGTCGTTAATGGGGTAGGGCCTGGCACATCGTGTGAAATTCACACTCCCACATTTCAATCAGATGGTACCCTCTCTCTTTCACATAATCACCGTTCGCCACCACTTCTTCCCGTAATTCTTGCGGTGTTTTTCCACGTCGCTCGTTGAAGCGTCCAGCGCTGAAATGGCATTCGTGGCCGTGCCAATAGCAACCGTAAAATTGGAATACGGTGGGTGTGCTACCCACCAGGGCAAACCCATCGACGGGAAGTCGACGATCTCCTATGCGCTTCTCTGTGGCGTTGGTCTGGTGTCGTATATAAATGGCCCGTCGATAGGCTTCCCAATCCAACCACTGATCAGCCAGATGCTTGTAGGGTGTACGTTGCGGTGTAAAATGCCGATCTTCCGCCAACCAACGTGTATAATGGCCACTGGGCATAGGTTGGGCCAGCGACCACAGGTACAAGGCATTCGCATCGAAACCGATGATCTTAGCACAGGGTTTTCCACTGGGGAGAGTAGTGACGTCCTTCTCGTGATAACGGTGAAAAATAAGACTCGGGCCGCCCACAATGTTCTGCTTTAGACAATCATGCATGTCTGCATCTTTTTGCTGTATCAGCGAGAAGTACGTAGCACGCTCTTGAAAAAGATGGCGAAGCGCCAGACCCGGTAAACTCAAGCACTCCTTGAAGATGTCGACGTGCATTTGGCGACGAAAGAGTTGCACCATTTTCTCGGCCGCTTCGAGGAAAGGAACCACATCTAGGTTATTATACCATATCAGGAAATCTCGCAAGGTCTGCATATGTTCATCGTTCCATACCTGCTGTAGTTCCCGGTACGTGTCTTCCGGACATTCCACTTGCTTCAAATCATCAAAGAAGGCGTGCCGGGGTGGCAACTGTGTTTCCTGCAAACGGTCGAGCGATGATATATACGTGTAAGGGAACCTCCCTTTGGTTTGTGCACAGTTATAGGCCTTGACCCACTGATCATAGCTACAATTAGGAGCTAGGTAGTTCCGTACATCCAGGAAATGCAGTGATGTGGTAGTGAGGGCCATATGATTATTGATCTTCTTGATCACGGACTTGATGGTATTAGCCTGGGCCAAGTAAGGGTAGAGAAATTCCTTCACCATGTTAAGATCGTATCGCCCCGAGTTGAAGCCGAGCACCGGTAACTGGCCTAGGTATTGTAGGAAGCGCACTTTCAATTTCTCCGCATACGGTTTCGGTAAAGGTACATCCTGCGACTGCAGGGGCTCCGACTCTGACTCTGACTCTGACTCTTCATCGTCGCTGAACGATACACCGGGTATAGGAATGCGGTCGTCCAGTTGGTCCAGTACGTGCTGGAACTTGGCCACCAACAATTCCGTACTAGCCGCACTGACTTGCTCTAAATACTCCATCATGCGGGTAATCAACTCATGGGAGTCCCCCGACGACACGAAGCAGACAGGCGCAGCGTCATAGCCGGGTACGTTGCTGGAAATACTGACACTCAGAGGAATATGGCGCTGCGTCCACTGCGTTTTTGCTGAGAACATGTCCATGGGCTCCAACAGGGCCTCAAAATCGTAACACGCCCGGTAGGGAAAATAACGATCCACCTCCGGTATGATGATACCCTCATCGGCCAGTTCCTGGAAAATAGTAGGCGCATTATGATACACTCCACCCGGATATACTCGCTTGACACTGTTGTCACAGATTTTCTCGTGGCGATGTAAGTGGTAAGAGTGTTTAAACACCCGATGGCATTGGGCACAACTGAAAGACTGAGCGTACTGGCTCATATTGGAGATCAGCGAAAAATGACTCACGCCATTGTCGTCGAACACATTGACTTTCATCGTAGCAGCATACCGTTCTGTTGAACGACGAACCAATTCAGCCACAAATGTACCCTCCTCTTCGCATCGTAATCGGTATACAAAAATATTGATGTCGAACAGTGTTTCCACGTCATCCAAATTCTTGAACGGCACTCCACGGAAGTGCCGCTTATCCAAGTCTTGCTGCTGTAAATACTGTTCCCAATAGTCATCGGCCACTGTGTCACAAGCCCGGGGGTTACACTCGTCCACATGCACGGCCAAACACCGAAACAGACATTTCCGGTCTTTGTAGGGCCCCTTCTTCCCTGCTGTTAATGCATACAGACCGGGTCGATGAAGCAACCACGGAGGGAGTAGTACAGGAGCACCGATAGGATGATCTCTCATTTTCGTGACGAAAAATGTGACGTTGGTCACCATTTCCACCAACCATTGGGTATTGGGGCGTTGCAACCGGGCCCATTCCAATGGATCCAACGTAGTCAATTGGTCGATGAGTGGCTCCAGAGAAATCGCATCCGTCACCGTGAACGGCTGATCAAACACATAGGTATTATTGCTGGGATAATAATACCGCAGCTGGTCCGTCTCCTTGTGCCGTAAAATGTACCCGAATGTCATATTCAACTTGAACGCTGTCACCTGATCTCTGAAAATGTTCTCGGCATAGGTAGACAGATACGTGAGGTCCTGCAGCCGAAAGTTATACAAGTCCAATAGACGACGGTCACGGTGAAAAGAATGGCGTATGGTAGCCCAGTGACGTTGATAAATGTCCCTGACACGCTCGTCTTCAGGCAAGACTTCAACCGGAGGTGCTGCTGGGTCCCAGGGAAAATCTTCTCCACGTGTCATGCTTTCGTCTCATACAAGCGGATAGGCAAGCAGGCTGGATGACTGGCTAAAGGTGAAGCAAGCAGGCAGGAGGGTCAGGTCAGGTAAGTCAAAGTGCTCCGCAAGATAGTGCAATGAATACACCCCTACCCTAAAAATCGACTCCTTTTATACGTTTTTCCATCGTGGATGGTGGTGGGTGCAAGATGGCCGCTAATGTGGATGGTGGTGGGAGCGGCCATCTTGCACCCACCACCATCCACCCCATTTTTTGTGGATGGTGGTGGGTGCAAGATGGCCGCTCATGTGGATGGTGGTGGGAGCGGCCATCTTGCACCCACCACCATCCACCCCAGACATGTGGATGGTGGTGGGTGCAAGATGGCCGCTCCCACCACCATCCACATTAGCGGCCATCTTGCACCCACCACCATCCACCACAGCACCACACGCATGCGCACATCGCCACAATACCGACACATTTTTTTTCTGCGCATGCGCAGTGACGCGCTATTCCCTCCATTTGCCCTTTGTATACTACTATGGTCCAAGTGATCACGTGATATCGTATGGAATTGACAATCAACAAACGTAGTGAAGCGTGTCAATGCTCGACGTTACGCTTTTCACTAGTCTGAACGCCTTAACGCTATATCGTAACGGCTTATCGCTCTATCGCAATGCCATAACGTCATCGCACACACATGCTCAATTTCACGTTCGGCTATTTCTGTATTGGCGTCACTTAGCCTTTCACATAGAACGAGCAAAGAGCCTCCCATGAGGAGCGTACGGCAATCACGTAGTGCGCCGTCTACGAAATAGTACCTTTGATAATCGAGCGATTCGGTCGCATTTTATTGTGTAATGAAGTTGATTGTAATCATAAAAAGACAATGCATTCAATTTATACAAAAATATTTCTATGTTGAATAATAGTAGTTGGTGCCGTGGGGCGGTATTGTCAATCTCACATGGTACAGCCATATTGAAGAAAAGTTCCGCCGCAAATTAATTGTGTGCATGCACGAACGTGATCCCGTTTCCACTCCCAGAAATCCGCTAGGTCAGAGATCACTTTCGCAGCTACTGAGTTCTGTGGCTAGATGGACACATTTTTTTCCCTTGATGGAAGTCATGTCATCGCCCAAAACGATATCATTTTACGGATGTGTCCTCACCTGGGAGTGCCGCTGATACAATATAGATTGTAAGTGATGTCATACATAGAAATGACGTCATCATTAGAAGCGGATTTAGGGTTACCACCCACAGAGGCGGTGAAAACCGCGGTCAAATTATGAAAACAGCAGTTCCATGATATGTTGGCATTACAGTACTCTGGACTATCCGAAGACGCTTAGGAATAGAGCAGAACGAATGGATGATCATTTCACACGAACAAGAGCGAACAAGAGCGAACATGGTCGAGGATGCGATAGGCGAATTGTAACTGCACCCATCGCGAATCCCACAGCTTTGTTACCATGTGATGACGTAGGGGATAAATAAAATGTGTAATACACAAAATGCTTGTTGTGTAAACGCAAAATGCTCGTTGCTGTTGCTGTTGCTGTTGCTGTTAATCCTTCTTTCTCTCATTCGATTGCGTCAAGGAGATAAGACATTGGATGCTAGATTTAGTTGGGTGTATGAGTGTGAGAATCTTACTTCCCATCACTAGAGCCGTGCACTGGGCACGATTCACTCACTGACTCACTCATTTGTACCTAACCCCATCATTCAGTCACATCTAGTTCCGTAACTCAGGCTAGACTCATCATGCCCTACTGAATGCAACCTATCGCCCGCGCTATCCCACAACCCTTGTAAAAATGGTGTAGTGACCATTGCTGGCGACATGTCCTGTAATATCCATTATTCCGAATTTTATCCATTATTCCGAATTTTGTGTTTGCCCAGAATACCATTTTGCATCCACCTCCCAGTAACCTGGCCCGAAGAACCCTCGATGAACGCTTCAATACGAGACCCTGCACAACCCATGTGGACCTAAGATGGTTTATCTATACTCATTTGACTAGATGTAAAGTCTGTTTTTTTCGGATATTCGCCGAGATCTGCGGCCATTTCCGAAGTCCTACTTTTCACGTCACTGGAACTGACCTATTCAAGTGGTCATAGTGACTGAAGGCCAAAGGTTGGAGGTCAGATACGCCAGATTTCCCAACCACGAATGCTAAAAGAATTCACCTTTCTATACAACTGGTGGATAGGTCAAAATACTGGACGGGCTGCCAATCGCAATAAGGGCTCTCAATTTGTAACTCCGTATTTTGGAATTTGCCATTCTGGTTTGCACAAATAGTCTCCAACAGCAACAGCAAATCTCGCATTGTCCCCTTGGCACAGTAAACGGTCAACATGGGTTGGCCTGTAGCAGTATCGTCATACCGGATATCGAAAAAGAGATCGCATGTGGAGTGCATCGTGTAGAGCCTCAAGAATTACCAAAGCAGTCGCTTCGTGCGCCCTCTTCGTCGAGTGAGGTAAATTGAAATACAATGCTGTAGAAACTGGTGACGGGACCAACATGTTTCATTGTGTTGAAGAAATACTGAAAGGTATGTCTAAATCGTGTATATATAGTTGTCAGATTCTTCAGATTTTATTACCCATTTTTTCAGATATATTTATACTGTTTGCGAATGAATGTGATATGATGCTCGAATTTTGACTGGATACAACGACAACATGAATATGATGTGCACAGTAGGAATGTCAGTTCAGACTGGCAAGGTCCTCAGTCGATTCAAGCTTTATATATGCGGTGAAGGCAAATGTACTCGGCTGAGAAGTTGGCAGAATATCGACGTGAACTCGGCACTTGGATTCGTTCCGCCGGGTATTATTCAACTGGAAGTAAAATCTGTGAATATTTTTTTTTCGCTACCATTTGTGCATTAAATAAGGTCATGTCAGCTTTAAGGACTCCCACACACAACACTTGATTCACAATTCGACTAAACTTGGTCAGCTCTGATACACGACCCAAATAGGTAAAGTTCGTGATAAGATGGTCCACCATCGAGAGTCTCGAGAAATTGTGCTGAAAGAAACGGAACACACACACAATGGCAACGAAACTGAACTTTCAACACATTTGTTCATTGAAACGAACAACTTGTTGAGCTCAACTAGCCGATTGGAAAAGCGACAGAGAATCACAACAGGGAAATGTACAAATGGAACATATGGTGGAGAAGTCCAGGACATGTGATCCTTCTCTCCCAACTCTCCACAAGTGTGTAATTTTCGAACACGGCAATATTTTTTTCTGGGCTGTTGACACTGTCGTAAACTGACACTGTTCCAATTCAACAGGTATTCGCCTGCCACTCAGAGGTGAATCGTTGTGACTTCGAAGAAAGAAGATTTTTTACCATTAAACATGAAAACAAATGCAAACTCACCTGTATCTGGTCTAATCACCTGACCTGCCACAATATTGACATGGAGGAAGCGGGCAACACGTGCACATAAACTCATCCCTGGTTAATGGATAGATGATAACGTACCGTAATGCAATTGTCCCACTTCATCTCCGCCCCAGGTCTCCCCGATCTTCCCCAACTATTCTTCATGTACCATATGTCTTTCTGAAGAAATAAAATTTACGATTTCCGCACTACAATCTGACTTCTCCCCATCATTCATGTTCAATGTTCATCGTTCTCGTCTAGTCTCATCCTTCGTATTTATTGTTCATTGTTCTCGTTCATACTCTCATTCTTTATGCTCATTGTTCATCGTTTTCGTTCATAGTCTCATCAGTAGAAGTTAAAAGGGGACTTAGAGGACAGCGTTATTATGTGATGCTCCCTAAAAAGTGTTTCGTTACTTAATATATCATGCTCCCTAAAAAAGTGTCTGGGTACTTAATATGTAAAATAGTCCTCCAAAGATCATGACGTCAGTTCTATTTATAGATCATGACGTCATTGGAAAACCCCTATTCTTTTTATAAATCATTTTAAGATCGTGTTGATACTTAATATGTAATGCCCCACTTCTATGTAGGCCAATAGTCTCCCCATAAACAAAGAACAGTAAGTCATGTGCATGCTCTACATATACATCATAGCTAACTATGTCCGGGAAATTTGTATACACCCACACCTGAAAATTTCTATACTATCATGCATGTAGTCTTTAGCGAATTCATTTGTTTTTTAGAGGTGAACATTTACATTTTCATACACTCTTTCTAAATGTGATTTGACGTCATTGTCAATACCTATATAAAGGTCCTCGTGTACACCCCTTTTCATTCACCATGAATCAATATGAGAGAACGCTCGTCAATATGAAAGGTGCTTCCATCGCAGTTATATTGCTTCTTATCATTCCAATCATTATTCTATCCATCGTTCATACGTCTGTGTAAAGTGTATACCCTGTCCACAGGACCATAATTCACCCAAAATAACCATCATCCCCAATAGAACGCTATGCGCTCATTGACAGCTATATTCGAGCTACTGTATGCTTATACATCAACATGCTGAGGGTGGATCTACGCTATTTCCTCAACGGTAATGCTACCATTAAAGGACTTGTCTTAACACATACTCAGTGGACGCCTCATTGATATTGCCATACAGAATGCTCTAGAAACCAGGATGAACTAACATCGCATGGTCCATGAAGTAGCATAAAACCACATCTCAGATTCCTATAATAGCAGATCGTTCACCTCTGAGCCCCAGTCGTCCAGATGTCCAAAGGTCATGACGTTAGTTCTATTTATAGATCTTGACATCATTGGGGAAACCCCTATTTTTATAAATCATTAAAAGACCGTTTTATTACTTAAAATGTAATGCTCCATAAAATGTCGTTCTATTTATATGTCATGGGAAAACCCCTGTTCCATTTATAGATCATCACGTTAGTTCGCGACAAGTCTAGACTAGTCCACCCGTCTTCTTAGTTTACAGAAAAGATTATGACCCAGTTTGATGTAGCAAAAAGCATCTCCTTGAAATGAGTATACCATTTGTTAATATCAATATTATGTACACAGCTCTCATCATTTATTTCCTTAAGCTGATCTATTATTTTTCACAAATCTGTAGGGTCGGTCTCTGCAACATCACATAATTTATCCGACAGTTCTGTTATAATTGTATTCGAGCTACTGTATGCTTATACACTAGCATGCTGAGGGTGCATCTACGCTATATCCTCAACGGTAAACCTACCATTAATGGACTCATCTAAACACGTACTCAGTGAGCTTGTTACTTAATATGTAATAATCCCTAGAAGTGTGTTTTGTGTACAATGACGTACTTAATTTTCCATACACCCGACACGTTCAAACCACAATCGCGGCTCATATTTGCTCGAACTGCCGAATAACTGTTGTCGCACATTTGCTCATATTTACATGGTCAGGCCGCTATTTACATGATCAAGCCGCTATCTACATGTCCAATCCACTGTTTAAATATATGCTTCTCAATATCAGGATTTGATGGGAAAATTACTAAAGTTAGTCAGTACCTTTTTACGAATTACAATTTTGTTGATACTGATATAAAATACATTATTCAAGCTTTCGAGCTAGGTACTCAGAGGTAGAAAAATACGTTTAAACTCAATATTCAATATAAAAGCGTCGATCTACTACTTAAAAACGTGTAAAAAGAAACACATCTTGAGATTAACAGACTATTTCCAATCCTATGCTTCCGCTGACGTCCGCGCGTTATATAAGACGAGTGTTATAGTATGAATTATTCAACTCTGAAACATTACATGGATGTTAATACTATGATTTTAAGAGCAGCAAGGTTTAGATTCATCATGCATCTCGTCAACTTCTGGGCGAGGGCTGCTGCTCCCCGGCGATGGTGACAATTGGGGTTGTTGCTGTATTTGTTTTGAAAACAAAGTGACCATTTCATTGGTGCCCTGCAAACTCGTCTCCGTTGGTGGGAGGTGTTTGTTGGCCTACCTAAGAGATGTCTTCCATCCAAATAACCATGACCATCAATTGTCTTGCCCCATCTGTCGGGGATCCGTCAGGAGAATGAAACAAATCTACATCTAGCTCTGACTAAACATCAAAAGTCCTTTTTCAGGGCCAACTATTCAACACGAAAGAGAACTTCTATCTTTGCACAGACGGATGGACGAGTGAATGAGTGAGTCAATGAATGAATGAGCCGGTGAGTGTGCGAAAGAGTGAATGAGCAATTTTTCAATGTTTGATTGTGTAAGTGATTGTGTGTGCGTGATTGTGTGAGTGCGAGTGATTGTGTGTGATTGTGTATGTGTGATTGATTGCGTGAGTGATTGTGTGCATGATTGTGTGTGTGATTGTGTGTGTACATGATTGTGAGGTTGTGTGGGTGTGAGTGAGTGTACGTGTGATTGTGTGTGTGAATAATTGTGTGTGATTGTGTGTGAGTGATTGTGTGGGTGTGAGTGATTGTGTGTGAGTGAGTGATTGTGTGGGTGTGAGTGATTGTGTGATTGCGTATGTGTGAGTGCGTGTGTGTGTGTGTGTGATTGTGTGTGAGTGATTGTGTGGGTGGGTGATTGTGTGTGTGAGTGATTATGTGTGTGAGTGATTGTGTGTGTGTGATTGTGTGTAATTGTGTGTGTGTGATTGTGTGTGTGAGCGATTGTGTGCATGATTGTCTGTAAGTGATTGTGTGTGAGTGATTGTGTTTGTAGTCTACAATCGACTCCTTTACGGATGTTAATGTCAAAGTGGTCGGCAAGATGAAAGACGAATGTCTACCCGTCGAGGAGTTTGTCGGGCTTCGACCGAAAATGTTCAGCTTACTTTACAATGGGGAAGAGAAGAAAATGGCAAAAGGCATTACCAAGTGTGCCATCAAGAAAAAACTAAGACATGCTATGTACAAAGAATGTTTATTCAATCGAAAAGTGTCCGTACAACCATGAATCTCTTCAGAAGCATAGATCATCATCTCTACAGTTTGACTGTTAACAAACAGGGTCTATGTCCTTTTGATGATAAGCGCTATATTCTGAACGATGGCATATATACCGTAGCACATGGCTGCACTCACCCATGATACATATTTCCATGTGCATATATGTGTAAGAATAAATGACATTATTTATCCTCTTGTGTACCATAGCATATGGCTATTCTCGAAAACAATACTTATTTACATTTTATGTGTACATACGTGTTAGAATGAAAGATATTAATCGTCCTCTTGTGTACCGATATGGCTACACTCAGAAATAATATTTGTTTACATTCTATTTATACATATGTGTAAGAATAAATCACATTAAACATCCTCTCGTGTTTTACATAAATCTTTGAATAGGTGCCATCTCAGTGTGATGCTCTGCTTCATCGCCTCAGCAGTCTATGTTATATCATTTCTGCAGTTCAAGGCAAGTCTTCATTAAATCTGTATGAATACTATCGGTTTCCAAAGTCTTTATACCCGTCACCGTGTCAACAGAAATCTGGCTCATCTGAGGTGTATATGCTTCCACTGCCAAGTCTATGGCCTCGTCTGCTGTATATCCCTTCTCTCTATATTGTGCAGCCCTTTCAATGATTTTACCATTGAACATCAATTGCGAAGGGATACCGAACAGCCTTCTCCACGTTTCTCGTTTCACACTAGGGCGGGTTCCTCACAACCTTTACGCTTCATACTCTTACTTCCTTTACCTTTTTGTGTAGTGTACCACGGACGTCTTTGTCTGGTTCCACCCCAACCTGCGATTCGACAACCTTCCTCAGTCGGTGATTTTCGGGTGTAGTTGGCTTTAGGTCTATCAAGAGGTAACCGTGTGATGCTCTGCTTCATCGCCTCAGCAGTCTATGTTATATCATTTCTGCAGTTCAAGGCAAGTCTTCATTAAATCTGTATGAATACTATCGGTTTCCAAAGTCTTTATACCCGTCACCGTGTCAACAGAAATCTGGCTCATCTGAGGTGTATATGCTTCCACTGCCAAGTCTATGGCCTCGTCTGCTGTATATCCCTTCTCTCTATATTGTGCAGCCCTTTCAATGATTTTACCATTGAACATCAATTGCGAAGGGATACCGAACAGCCTTCTCCACGTTTCTCGTTTCACACTAGGGCGGGTTCCTCACAACCTTTACGCTTCATACTCTTACTTCCTTTACCTTTTTGTGTAGTGTACCACGGACGTCTTTGTCTGGTTCCACCCCAACCTGCGATTCGACAACCTTCCTCAGTCGGTGATTTTCGGGTGTAGTTGGCTTTAGGTCTATCAAGAGGTAACCGTAAGGGGTGGATATGGCTTCTTCTTATTTCATCATGAAATACTCTGTGTGTTTTGGATAGATACGTCGTCCAAAGAGCTGAATCTGTTGTCTGTCAATAAGGTTGTTAAACATTATGAAGTATTGACAGTTTAAAGTAATGTCTCTGGACGCCCTCCCTTGAGGAAAGAGATTCCGAATCAAATAGATGACGGATAGATTCCGATGGTGAGATCCTTTGGTAAACAAGTCGGCGATGTGTGAATTGTCCTTAACCACGCCCATCAGATCATCTAGCACTACCACGTTGGTCTGCTCGGGGTTGAAGTAGTATGTCTCTCCAATGTCTTGGAAGATACCAGGCACGAATGTTACATTCTTCAAAGAGGTGTTTTCGTAGGCGGACTGCCATTGTCTGTAGCACCAGCTAACTCACACGAATATGTCTGAGCATACTATCGCGACGAGAGAAGGTTCTCTGACATAATGTATACATACCCAACTTGATGCACGGTCAGAGGGTGGTTACAGACTAATGGTTCACAAAGAACCTTATATATATACACACGTGCGCATAGCAGCACACTTCTACACATCGACACACTCACTCACACTTTCAGACTTCAGCACCCCTTAGAGCTTTATGATTAGATTGCTTCAATATCTTCTTGAGCCACCCAGCTAGCGAATTTCATTGGCCAGCCCACGTATTTTACTAGTTTTTCCACCCTGCCGCGACGACGTTGTGTTCTGAGTACTTTTTCGACCCTCCATAATGCTGTAGCATCTTTGTTCACTAACTGGAGCTCTTGCTGATAAAGTGTTCCTTGTATTTCATCGTCCATGAAATCTACGAGTTCATATATGGGTAGCCCTTGGCGACGAAACCTTTTTGAAATTTTGAAGAGTTCCCCTGTCCACTTGGCTTGATAATCTCGTTGGAATACATATCTTACGTGTGAAATGCGAACTGAATCACCAATCTTCAATTTAGAGGGCGGTCTCCGTGTAGGTTGCGTAGTGTCCACATACATTTCTTTCCAGAGTATGGCTTCATTGTCCTTGTTTACGTCAGTTGGGGCTCTCTCGTTTGGTGATCGGTGCTGTCGACGGTTGTAAGCTCCCACCACGTCTACTAGTACATCCAGGTAGCGGTAGGTTTGCTTATGCGTGTAATACTTTATATAATACATTCTTGACCCTCCTGATCACCCTATCTATGTAATTAGCCTTCTTCTCATTATGTGTGACATAATATACAATTTCCTTCTTCGTCAAGTAGGCCTTCACCCATCGGTTATGAAATTCACTGCCTTTGTCCCATCTCAGATATTTTGAGGATCTCCCTTGCTTCAAAATGGACTCCAACCCTGCAACAATTGACTGATGTTGTTTATTAGGGAGAGGAACGATCCACAAATAACGCGAGAAGACGTCTATAGCGAAGAGTAGGAACTTTATGTTGTCATTGTGTTTCGATACATTGGTAACATCCGCCAGTCTTCGCCAAAACTCGGCTGGCGGTGGACCGTGGGGAACATTTGTGCTTTTCCTAATTTTCGATTGTACGATTACAAGCGTGTGGTCCGTCATTCATAATTCAGCCGTCGTCCATTAAAAAGAGTATCCGCGTCCATAATCCAAAGACCTATTTCATATTCCATATAACAGCATTAGCACCAAATTCAAAAAACAATCATAGTATACATAAACATATGCTAGTTTCCTGCAAGACAGAAGCGGTGAACAGTTTTCATGAATCAATGTGGATTATCCTGAGAAAGACTTCAAGTATTATAAGGACCCGGCTATCATGGTTGTTTTA
Organism: Hanleya hanleyi; assembly: GCA_036873755.1. Classification (NCBI taxonomy): domain Eukaryota; kingdom Metazoa; phylum Mollusca; class Polyplacophora; order Lepidopleurida; family Hanleyidae; genus Hanleya; species Hanleya hanleyi. Next base: position 52,244 of record JAVTVY010018677.1, on the reverse strand, counting down.
GCATTATAGGGCCTCATTATAGGGAATTTTCGGTGGACCGTGGAGGACATTGGTGCTTTTCTAATTTTCGATTGTACGATTACAAGCGTCTGGTCCGTCATTCATAATTCAGCCGTCGTTCATTAAAGAATATCCGCGTCCGTAATCCAAAAACCTATTCCATATTACAGAATTAGCACCAACTTCAAGAAGACTATCATAAACATACGCTAGTTTCCTGCAAGAGAGAAGCGGTCATGAAGACATGATGTTCCAAAAATATCAAATCCGTATCGCTGATCAGTATAATTAATCCATATGATATTCGTTGTAAAGTCGTCATCTAGAGAATGATGTAAGTCAGTCACACTTTGATTGTGACTGTTCATATGAGCACCACGAGGATCTTGATGTACATGGGTTCATACGGTTCCTAGCCCCGGGTTAAACGGAATTAGACACAAGTTACGAAACGTAACGCCATAGATCTTGCACGCTACGCTCGTATTTTGCTATCAGCATGCGATATGTATGGCCAAATTTCAGAAACTTTGAGTGGAGGCGCTTGGTGGTATAGCCCTGTTTTATAAGTTTCTGCGATGGTTTGTGATGTTGATTAAAATCGTCACATTTAACACAGGATCTAGCAAATGCCACCAGGCGAGATATGTATACGCCATATGCAGGACTTGTGTAAATGTTACATACTGAGACAACAAACATGAAACACAACAATGAAGTGAAAAAAAAATATCGTTAGACTATGACACGTTCGGTCAGTCTACAAACACAATAAGGATGAAGTTGTGTTGCAAACTACAGAAAAAGAATGGTTACCATGATTATATTGGTATAAGCGATTATCACTACGGTGTTGAACCTACAGTACTCGATGACTGGCTGGACCTCACCAAAAGCAACGTCGTTGAAACACTCCGCCATATTGACAGAAGTACTCTTCCCCAAGCAAAGCAAGTACTGAGAACCCCCAATTCGCAAGAAGTTCTTGCAAATCTCCTGAGTAAATTCGTCATTGTCCCAGCAGACAAAGCTCCAAATAATATAATATTCATATGTAAATATTACTATTACCAGGTGCTGGTTAAAGAATTGAGTGTAGACCTATCATCATCGAATACGTCTACTTACTCCCAAACTTCATTTACTCTGGAAGATTTATTTAACAATCACGAAACGTTTCTCAGGGAAAGAGGTATTTGTCTTCCAACCAATCATAACGACATACCAAACGTATACTGGACTCCTAAAATGCATAAATCACCATACAAAGCTAGATTCATAGCTGGTTCTAGAAGCTGCACCACCAAGCTTCTTTCAACCCTATTGACGAGGGCCCTTCAGGAGGTAAAAGCATTTTGGGAAAGGTATTGCGCCACTATTTCTAAAAACTCTGGCGTTGAATGTATGTGGATATTAAAAAACTCAAAATGTCTTACGGAGGAACTTGATGCTAAAGGTCACATACCGTACAGACATGTATCCACATGGGATTTCTCGACTCTCTATAGTACAATCCCTCATCAGGACCTTATTGACCGTCTAAGTTCATTAATAGTATCTGTGTTCAAGAAAACTTATCGTAGATATATTAATGTCGGAAGCCATAAAGCATTCTTTAGCTCTACTACATACAAGAGTATGGTGGCCGACAGATGCCATTCCATAAATGTAACTTTTTAAACGTTTTCTCTATTTAAAAAAAAATAAAAAATTTAATTGAAATATTTTTTCCATATTATTTCATTTTCATTTCATTTTTTTTGTTTCTTTTCCGTTTCCTTTTCGTTTCATTTGGATTTCGTTTTCATTTTCATTTCACTTTCATTTCATTTTGTTATATTTTTTTTACTTACCGGTAAATTAAAAAAAAAACATTATTTCATTTTTTTTAAATTTCATTTCCTTTTCATTTCATTTCATTTTGATTTTGTTTTCATTTCACTTTCATTTCATTTTGATTTTGTTTTCATTTCACTTTCATTTCATTTTGTTATCACAAGGAAAAAAATATATAAGGTGGCAGCGCCCGGCACTGCCAGTTGTTTTTTTTTTGCCTCTCTCAAAACGAAAACAAATTCTTCTGTGGCCGAGAACTGCCAGCCGAGCGCTGCCAGCCGAGAGCTGCCAAGTCATACTATTGGCTAATGTGTATCACGTGTGTGTTCATATTGCCGTGCCCTTAGCAGTTCTCTCACAATGCGAAAGTGAAGATGAACCTGTACGACGGTAGCACTTGCCAATTGCAACCCCCCCCCCCCATGTCTGTCCTCTCTCCCCTCGCTTCCCATAGGGGTAAATTCTCGATGTCACGAGGTGCCGACAAAAGTTCCATATGGCGGAAAACAATGCCGCAGGATATGAGGTCATGTTGAGCGAGTAGATTCATTTATATGTCGGAAATTGGATGTTTCATGAAATCTGACTGTTGGTTCGACGTTCATTGCCCCCGTAACAGTCAGCAATATAAATAGCTAGGTACAGGTAGGTAGAATATATTGTACCAAGTACACTAAATTATACCAACAATAGCTCACTGTAAATATGGAATTTGTACGTCATGTTTGCGGAATAGTATGGGAACCTAGAGCTACCCAGAAGGGGCGTGACTAAAAAGCGTCCGGTAGCGCCCGGGACACCGCCCGGTACTTTTTATACCGCCCGGTACACCCTACAATACTCCTTTTGTGTCCCATACAAAATTGTGTATGTCCCATGTAAATATCGACTGATATTTGCCGTTTTCTGACTTGCGCGCATTTAATCGCATGACGTCCTGGTCTGGAATCATCCCGCCCATTTTCCTGGTCGGCTTCCCCGGTACTACTGACTGTTGTCATGTTGTCATTTCTTTGGCACCGCTTTCTAGATGATCGTTAACAGACTTCATTTATCTTTTCCTGTAAATTTGAGCTTAAAGATGTAATCAGCCTCAAATCTGGGCTGAAATCGATGTCTCTCAAACTCGGCGAAAGTGACATATGTTACAACAGGTACAAAATGAAACACATTTGACCACAAAAAACTAAACTTGTTTCCACCATTCACGAGAAAATAGAAGGAGTTGATCTCCAAAAATAAACAGCATGGCATGCCGTTTATTTTTCTACGGCCGTGTCAACAAGCGTATACACGTATGGTGCATTCTACCAACGTACGCTATGCGACATCACCGAACCGTGGGCACGAGCCATGACGTTATCCCATGGCTGCAGCTGTGCAGCATTCAAATTCGTGAGCGTCGCTACGTCACTCATACGTCACGCAGTGACGTCATTTTCCTCTCCGCGTACAACACACACTCAATGGCGAGACAGAAAAGCCGTCGAAGCGGACAGAGTTACAAATTTCTCTGACAAGATATTCTTGCATTCGTTGTATATGACGATCCCACTATCGTCAAATATAATACATATGATGCTTTGGTAATCTTCCCTGCTGAAAAAGCGCACAGGGGAGAGGTTACAAAATCCATCCATTTTGAGGCTGATTACATCTTTAAATCTGCCAGTATTCGCCGAATCATTTTTTTTTTCTTATATCGTCCGGTACTTCATTCACCGCCCGGTACTGTAAATTTGATATTTTTACCCCTCGGCCAAAATTTGGCCGAAGGGTATTGTCGTCGTCATGTACGTCCGTCCGTCCGTCTGTCCGTCACACCTTTCTCGTTACCAAGATATCTTTAGAACGACTTAACCGTGGCACACCAAACTTGCAGTGTACATCCATATGCTCGTGACCCAGAACCCTATTGAATCTGGACCTGATTGGTTGGAAACTTTGGCGGTCATCTTTAATTTATGCGAAACCATCACAGCTTTCTCGTTACCAAGATATCTTTAGAACGACTTACCCTAGGCACACCAAACTTGCAGTGTACATCCATATGCGCATGACCCAGAATACTATTGAATCTGGATCCGATTGGTTGGAAACTTTGGCGGCCAGTTTTAATTTATGCGAAACCATTAATCTTATGTATCTCCGATACCATTTCACTGTTCAGTGGAAAATTTGGTCTAGATCATCGATGCATCAAGAAACTCCAAAAGAATGACCAAACCAGTTTCCCTGATTCGGTGGAAACCTTGGCGGCCATTTTTAATTTATGTAAAATCTTTAATGATATATATCTCTGATACCATTCAAGTGTTTTATACGAAACTTGGTATACAGCATCGATGTATCAATAGACCTGCAATGTATAACCACATCAGTTCCTCTGAGTGGCGGGAAGGATGGGCGGCCATCTTTAATTTATGCGAAATCATTAATGATCTCCATCTCTGATACCGTTCAAGTACTCGATGTAAAATTTGGTATACATCATCGATGCATCAATAGACTCAAGATAAATGACAGTTCTGGTCTTTCTGATTGGGCGGAAACCTTGGTGGCCATCTTTAATTTATGCAAAATCTTTAATGATGTATATCTTTGATACCATTTCAGTGTTCTATATTAAACTTGGTATACAGTATCGATGTATCAAGAGACTTGCAATGAATAACCACATCAGTTCCTCTGAGTGGCGGGAAGGATGGGCGCCATCTTTAATTTATGCGAAATCATTAATGATCTCTATCTCTGATACTGTTCAAGTACTCGATGTGAAATTTGGTAAACATCATCGATGCATCAATAGACTTACGATAAATGACGGTTCTCGTTTTTCTGATTGGGCGGAACCTTGGTGGTCATGTTTAATTTATGCAAAATCTTTAATGATGTATGTCTTTGATACCATTTCAGTGTTCTATATGAAACTTGGTATACAGCATCCATGTATCAAGAGACTTGCAATGAATAACCACATCAGTTCCTCTGAGTGGTGGGAAGGATGAGCGGCCATCTTTAATTTATGCGAAATCATTATGATCTCTATCTCTGATAACTTTCAAATGCTCGATGTAAAATTTGGTATACATCATCGACTGAATACCGGTTTCTCTGATTGGACGGAAACCTTAGAGGCCCTTTCTCATTGCAAAATTTTTCATAATCTGTATATTTGTCACTTGACTACTTGGTGTTCCTGAAGTCTTGGCTCAAATTGAATACATTATGAATGACTGGCGCCCGGAGCCGAGGGGTTTTCAGATGCGCAGCTTCGTATTTTCTTTACGGTACGTTTTTCACCATCCGATACTTTCTAGATGTTCTATACATTTTTAGATGTTCTAAATGGGCGGGATGATTCCAGACTAAACGCGCGCACATCAGAAAATGGCAAATACCAGTCGATATTTACATGGGACATACACAATTTTGTATGGGACACAAAAGGAATACTGTAGGGTGTACCGGGCGGTGTAAAAAGTACCGGACGATGTACCGGGCGCTACCGGACGCTTCCGAACGCTACCGCACGCTTTTTAGTCACACCCCTTCTTGCTAGCTCTAGGTTCCCATACCATTCCGCAACCATGACGCACAAATTCGATATTTACAGTGAGCTATGGTTGGTATAATTTAGTGTACTTGGTACCATATATTCTACCTACCGGTACCTAGCTATTTATATTGTTGATTGTTGGTAACGGGGGCAATGAACGTCGAACCAACAGTCAGATTCCATGAAACACCCAATTTTCGACATATAAATGAATCTACTCGCTCAACATGATCTCATATCTTGCGGCATTGTTTTCCGCCATATGGAACTTTTGTCGGCACCGTGACATCGAGAATTTACCCCTATGGGAGACGGGGGGAGAGAGGGCAGACAGCGGGGAGGGGGAGATTGGCAATTGGCAAGTGCTAGCGTCGTACAGGTTCATCTTCACTTTCGCATTGTGAGACAAATTCTAAGGGTACGGCACTATGAACACACACGTGATACACATTAGCCAGTAATATGACTTGGCAGCTCTCGGCTGGCAGCGCTCGGCTGGCAGTTCTCGGCCACAGAAGAATTTGTTTTCGTTTTGAGAGAGGAGAAAAAAGAAAAAAAAACTGGCAGTGCCGGGCGCTGCCACCTCATATATTTTTTCCTTGTGATAACAAAATAAAATGAAAGTGAAATGAAAACAAAATCAAAATGAAATGAAAACAAAATCAAAATGAAATGAAAACAAAATCAAAATGAAATTTAAAAAAACATGAAATAATGTTGTTTTTTTAATTTACCGGTAAATAAAAAAAATACAACAAAATGAAATGAAAATGAAAACGAAATCAAAATGAAACGAAAAGTCAAAAAAAATGAAATGAAATAATATGGAAAAAATATTTCAATTAAAAAAACAAAAATAGAAAAAACGTTAAAAAAGTTACATTTATGGAATGGCAGCTGTCGGCCACCATACAAGAGATATCATTCATGGGATGTTTCTTTGTTTATAGAGTTGCTTGAATTTCTCATTAAAAATATCTATGTGAAATTTGGCAACACAATATATCAACAGCATATAGGTATTCCAATGGGTACTAATTGCGCACCCCTGTTGGCTGACCTGTATCTGTTCTCTTATGAATATGACTATAAGCAGGCGCTTTCAAAAACCGATCCATTCAAAGCCCGTTCCTTCTCATTCACCAAACGCTATATAGACGATCTTCTCGCTGTGGATAATCGCTATATAAATGACGCAGTGAAGGATATATATCCACCTTCACTGGATTTGAAGGAAACTACAGATAGCCCTACAAGCACATCATATTTAGATATAAAACAGGGCTATTCCTCCAAGCGCCTCCACTCAAAGTTTCTCAAATTTGGCGATACATATCGCATGCTGATAGCAAAATACGAACGTAGCGTGCAAGATCTATGGCGTTACGTTTCGTAGCTTGTGTCTAATTCCGCTTAACCCGGGGCTAGGGGCCGTATGAACCCATGTACTTCAAGATCCTCATGGTGCTCATATGAAGAGTCACAATCAAAGCGTGACTGAGATACACCATTCTCTAGATAACGACTTTAGAATGATTATTATGGATTAAGAATACTGATCAGCGATACGGATTTTATATTTTTGGAACATCATGATGTCTTGTCGGCATCATTGAAAACTGTTGACCGCTTCTCTCTTGCAGGAAACTAGCCTATGTTTATGTATACTATGATTGCCTTTTTTGAATTTGGTGCTAATACTGTTATATGGATATGGAATAGGTCTTTGGATTATGGACGCGGATATTCTTTAATGGACGACGGCTGAATTATGAATGACGGACTAGACGCTTGTATTACCATACAGTTGACAAGGAATTTTAAACAATTTTCGAAATTTATCATTGTCACTGAATGGATCAATTTTTCATCAACAAAGCGAAATGCAGATGAAAAGCAAGAAACGAAGCTAGAGAGGGAATTCAACAGGGGAAAAGAGGAAATTCAAACCAATTATATGACAAAAGAAATTAAAAGTAATGAATTGAAAAAATTTAAATTAGAATTGAGAACTTTAACAAATAAGAAATTCGAATGTTTACTGAATGAAACATGATCAAAGGGGGTTAGAGATGCTGAGAGCCAACAAAATTCTTTCTTGGGTTAGAAAAAACAAAGTTACATAAATAAATTAATCTTAAACTTAACCAAGAACGACATGAAGGATATTTACAACAATAAAGACACTTTACAAGAACAAAAATCATTCTTCGAATGACTCAATCGACTGGAACTAAAGAAATTAAAACACATATAAGGGAAGTGGGAAGAGGAACACTACTACATTATTGAATCAATTATATCTAAACCGTTTAACTAAAACAGAATCTGATGAATTAGAAAGGACACTAATAAAAACTCCAAGACACACGAGATTAAATGCCCAGGATTAGATGGATTGACGGTAGAATTTTACAAAGGATTTTGGAAGGACTTTGGGAAAATTTGTCTTAAGCTCCGCGAACGAAGGTGTTGATTGAAGGAAAGGATATGTGACGTTTACATACGAAAAACTCCTTTGTGTGTGGTCGCAGTAAATCCGATTATTTTTCCACACCAAAACCTGCCATATAAGATTTTTCTTGAAGTTTACATACTGAAATATCCCCTTCGAAAAAACTGAGATGTTCAGTTGCATAAAAATGGAGATATGATTAATCAAAATGTGCTCCCGGGCTTATTTTGGTATTTTGGGGCATTTTCATGAAGGGTTTTCTCCTGTAGCAAAAATATGACACCTCAAACCAAAACCATTCGTGGTTCTTTCCAATAAACAATCTTCCTAATATATTGTGTGACAAAATTTATTCTGGTTTGAGGTGTCATTGCTATAAGAGAAAATCCTCACTGTAAATGCCTCAAAAATACCAAATCAGGTCGAGGAGCACATTTTGATCAATCATATCTCCACTTTTATACAACGGAGCATCGCAATTTTTTCGAGGCTGATATTTCAGTATGTAAACTTCTACAAAAATCTGATTTGGCAGGTTTTGGATTGAAACAAAAATTCAGCTTGATTACCATCTCACACAAGGGAGTTATTCCCGTATTGTCGTCACATATTCTTTTCCTAGTCCAGCGACAGAGTGTAATATCTTGCCTGCCCAAACCTGAAAAAACCCAAGAATTTTATCTGAAAATTGGCGACCTATCCCAATTTTAGTTACAAATTAATATATGCGTGTATCTCACATAAACTTAAAACACTGTTAGGTAATTTAGGTAAGACCAGAAGGGATTTATCTCGGACAAATATATCGGAAAACATTAAAATAATCTATGTTCGAAACAAAAGAAAACGAAATCGATTTTCTTGATGTGACAAAATCGTTAAATTTCAGAGAAACTTTGCAAAATTGATCAATTTGTGTCATACAAATCTAAAAACACAAGTCCTTCAAAAGAGAAATATTTCGTCATTTTTCGATAAGGACGGTGGATGCCCCATTTCACCGTACTTACTTATACTCTGTGCAGAATACAAGCGTCTAGTCCGTCATTCAATATTTCTGTGTCCATAATCTGTAGACGTAATTCGCATAACACCATTAGAACCAAATAAATCAAAAAAACATTCATAAACATAGGCCTATTCTCTAGAGAATATATGAACGCCATGAAGTTCTTGGGCACACAGGCTTCATACGGCCCCTAGCCCCGGGTTAGGCGGAATTAGACACACACTACGGAAAGTAATGTCAAGATTTTGCACGCTACGCTCGTATTTTGCTATCAGCTTGCGATATGTATCATCAAATTTGAGGAACTTTCGGTGGAGGCGCTTGGTGGTACGGCCCTGTTTTACAAATGTCTCCAATAAAGTATTGTCTCGTTGATTAAAATCGTCACATTTTACACAGGATCTATAAATGGTACTGGGCGAGATATACACATCTGCAAATATGATGCCATTTGTGCTAGGTCTTGCATCCTTTAACACACGGAAGTTGAATACGTCAGTCCCGCGTCATTTATATAAATATATCTATTTTCCACAAGGAACGGGCTGTGAAAAGATCGGTATTGATGGTTTCTGCATATAGTCGTATTCATAAGAGAACAGATGCAGGTCAGTCAAAAAAAGGTGCACAATCAGTATATTAAAATACATATATATGCTGTTTATATTTATCCAGATCGTCTTTAGCGTTTGGTGAACGAGAAGGAATGGAACGTTTTTAATGGCTTCTGGATAGTATCCACGACAGATGTAGGTCAGCAGGAAGGGGTGCACAACAGTATACGCAATTAAAATAGCTAGATGCAATTGATGCAATATGTTGCCAAAGGAGATGGTAAGATAAGGCGGCATTTTGGGCTATACGTGATGCGGTTGAAATCGAAAAAAGTAAACTGTCTTGTAAATAATTGTGTTTTAATGTAAAGGCAAGAGAAAATATATGTACACAATACGCGAGTTTTAGCATGTGCTTTCCACCTTTTTAAAATGCCCGTTAGATGGAGAAGCTTTCAGATCTCTAACAAGTAAATTATTTCGTTTGTTTTCTATGGATGGTGGGTCGCATTTGACACGTTTTCATACAGTTTAGAAATATTTTTCAGAAAAATTGAAGGATGTTTTAAGGATTGCGTGTGTTTTCTCTACAATTTCCATAGCTCACGTGTCTCCTAAATAATGGCACGAGTATGCCCATTCAGAAAATATATACTTTTACAGGTTTTTCTTGAAGATTTTACACCTATTTATGACCGAAGAGCCAAACCCATGCAGGTTTCAGCGGCACAGAATTTAGGTGTGGACAGCACCCATTATGTTATGTAACCCACACCCTCTCTCTTTTTGGATTGGGGTGCGAGGTTTTCCAAGAAGGCGACAGGTTGTACATTCCACTTCAGGGTGCAGTCCATCCATCAAAACTATACTTTCACAAACCCACACCTGTCGGTCCCACCTACAATCAGTCATAAAACTCGCAACGAAATGTCTTTTCTCTACTACACCCCGCATGCGCCCCTCGAACAGGCCCTTTCTCTACTACTCCTCGAATGAGCATGCGTGTATTACCATAGTCGTATTCTATTTGACAAGAGCATCAATGCGACATGGAGCCCGCTACATGTGGACCAAGCATGGCCCACATCTCGTCAAAGACTCCCACCTAAACGCACTTGTTCTAAAATTCCCCTAGGGCTCACGTGCGTCTCACAGCACTTAAGACGATCAGGGCACAACGATAGCACTTTCAGTCATACATTTCGATAAAGGTATAAATGTGTAGGCGGGCGCCTAGTCCGGGCAACGATTTAGTGTAAGACTCGCGAAATATAATTGACAAAGGATCTGCCACAAGTTGTATTGTCAGACTTTTGTCCAGGATATTACCTTTTCAGTGGGAGATCTTGCACCAAAGCCTTGCCCTTGTCCGGTGAGACTTTACTATTGATGACGTCAAGTGACCTGTACAATCACAGTGAAGCATCCATTGGGGCTGTTTGATTATGGATTGACTCAACACTGTATACACCCTGCACCATACAACCCACACTATGCGTATCTGCACATCAAAACATGCCCTTTCTCTACTATGTTCCGAGCGCCCATGCTCATACAATTCCAGTCATATTCTACCCAATTAGAACTTCAATACGACATCACACACAACACATTTGAACCACATTTAGCCCACCTGTGCCCGAAAACTCGCACAACAGGTCTCCCTGTCGAGTACGCATGTGAATTCACATACACTACCCTTTGCTCCACAAAAATAAATTAGATTTTTCCAAGTCCTGCACCCGTGATCCCACAACGCACCTCCGGGAAGTGCGCACACTGCGCATGAGCGGTTACTCCGGAAGTCACGTGACCGAAGTGCGCACTGCACAGGCTTGATAACCCTGACGTAATCTTGGGTCCCACCCAAATATAAGGAATTGATGCTTTATATACTACTCATTTTGATTGAGGTTTGATGAGTATTCACCATATTCTTCTTGAGGGTTACCAAGAAATCCTCTTGGAACAGATCATTAAGGCTGTTCTCCGGGAAATACAACTGAAGAATGTCGTGTATGATCGATACGACACGTTGACCCTCTAGAAAACTGATGCTCAAGCCCAGTGTGAGGGCATAAACCATTGCTTCTATCATAATATACTTTCATTTTGCCTTGAAAGACCTATTCGCTCACTCGTCTTCAAATTCCTATAGAAAGTAATACGGCCGGATCAATTTTAATTCTTACATTTATTTGTACCCCCTTGCAGGAAGTTTGGAACAACTACATACGTAAACAAGGAGCCACAAAATTCAACTTTGGTAATCTCGGGCAAGACAGATTCGGTTAAAATCAATCGCCTCTGTTATCCTTCAAAAAGTAGTTGATTATCTCAACAAGAATCAATGAAAACCCGAGAGGTTCAAGTCCCCCGACGTTGAAACAATTGATTTGACTTGGAACCGTAACTTTCATTACCCAGCATGCAGAACAATCCCAAAACTTGTGGGATCCAGGTATCCACAATTACCGAATTTGTCCTAATCCGGCCAGGATTTCATTAGATATTGTATGAAAACAAAATTTGAACTTGGCCCGCAGGTGGCGACACCTATAGGCAGCTCAATGTGAAAAACAATCCCAAGCAAAGTCTTGAGGCAAAGTACCCTCATGCAAAATTTAAAAAGAATCCGTTCAGTTTTTCAGGAGTTACATGTATTGTCCGGAAAGTCTGACAGATGCAAAAGTTTAACTTGGCCCCCAGGTGGTGCCATCTATAGGCAGATTGGCGTGAAAAACAATCCCAAGCGGGATCTTGAGGTGGGGTACCCACATACCAAATTTGAAAAGAATCTTTTCTTTTTTTCTAAAGTTATTGTCCGGAAAGAAAATTCTAACTTTGCCCCTAGGTGGCGCCACCTACAGGCGGATCGGTGCGAAAAACAATCCCAAGCGATATCTTGAGGCGAGGTACACACACACCAAATTTGAAAAGAATCCGTTCAGTTTTTTTAAAGTTATTGTCCGAAAACAAAATTTTAACTTTGCCCCCAGGTGGCGCCACCTATAGGCGGATCGATGCGAAAAACACTCCCGAGCGAGATCTTGAGGCGAGGTACCCACACACCAAATTTGAAAAGAATCCGTTCAGTTTTTCAAAAGTTATTGTCCGGAAACGAAATTTTAACTTTGCCCCCAGGTGGCGCCACCTATACGCGGATCGGTGCGAAAAACAATCCCAAGCGAGATCTTGAGGCGAGGTATCCACATACCAAATTTGAAAAGAATCCGTTCAGTTTTTCAAAAGTTATTGTCCGGAAACGAAATTTTAACTTTGCCCCCAGGTGGCGCCACCTATAGGCAGATTGGTGCGAAAAACAATCCCAAGCGAGATCTTGAGGCGGGGTACCCACAAACTAAATTTGAAAAGAATCCGTTCAGTTTTTCAGAAGTTATTGTCCGGAAACAAAGTCGGACGCACGGACGAACCCCAATACTATAGTCACCCTTTAGCCCTTCGGGCGTCGGGGGACAATGAACTGAGTTCGGCTAGCGATCAATAATCACATATTCAACTGAGCGTTCCCTTGCCCTAAAACAGAAACTTTCCATACTAACCGTCCCTTCCCCTAAAATATAAACTTTCCCACACTAACCGTGAGTCAACCAAAATTAGAAGGAAAGGTTGTAAAAGTTAGCAATGTTTTGCCAAGTTTGTTGAAACGTTTCTCCCCGCGTGTCAAATGACAACATGCCAATATCGATGGACGAGTATATGTCTAGTGATTCTGCCACCCGATACAATGTTTATTTGTGGTGTTTTGCTAATCAATTTTACGAGGGAACCAACAGTTAAACTTGAAATAGATATTTCCGCTTGTAATTTTTTGTTTGTGTATTTGATTGTTTAGCGGCAAACGTCATTTCAGGCCATTCCTCGCCCACCTTGTAAAATAGAATCTCCCTAATGAACACCTCCGCTTATGACATGGCATGTGTAGATTTCACACAAGCCTGTTAAATCGTTTCAGATATATGCATGTTTAGTAGAATATAATATGCACGAGTGTTATAGAATCGATATTTTTTCACCCATATCAATACCTTATTGTTTCGCAAAAATTAGAATCGCTATATACACTATATGTGCAAAATAAGAATAGTTACAGATAGCATACAAAAATACTTTTGATGATGGGAAACCAGTATGAAGTGCCTTCACAATCCCAATCATTTTTCAGTTATCATCTAGAGTATATCGCTCGTCGTGGCCGAGTGGTTAGAGTGTCTGACTCTGACCCGGGGTGCTACAGCTGGCGTGGGTTCGCGACTCGCCAGTGACCGCTTACATATATACTCGCCTATTCACAAGGCGCTGGACTGATTCGGTGTCCAGGGTAAAATGGACTGCTGGTGGAACTAGTTGCTACGCTAGACCGCCAGCCAGCGGAGGCACTTGGGGAATAAAGTACCTGGGTGTCTTTCAGTGACCACTATATAAATCCACTCTCAGTAGTACATCGCACACACCTGGTCAGAAAAAGGGGCGGGTCTATATGTACAGTAAGGAGGTGTCAATGCACTGTAAATGAGTTACTTGCACAGCCTGCACAGCACGGGACCTCAACTGCTACTGACCCTGTCTCGACCACCCTAGTATTAAAGCGGCGGGGTTACTGCAAGCTTCTAAATACCTCTGTAAGAGGGTGCTCCTAGATGAAATGAGGAATTTCCGAACAAGAGAGATATCCAACATTCAGAGATCAGCTGTCATGCATAAAGAATTGCTCTTTCATAATCAAACCCTAATATAACAAACTGGATAAAAAAGTATTTCAAGATAGAATCTTTGGATCATGAGTCTTCACAAGCCCAAACGAATAAAACACCTTGTGATAAATGACATCGATCATTATAGTGAAATTAATGCAATAGAGAGCCAAAGTCCTCTATTACATAGATGTTAATGTTTATTTATATATCAATATCTGTACAAAATTACACCACTATCTGTGATCCCGATACATTAAGAGACTGCTAATATTATGAACAGCAAACCCACAGAACTGGAAAATAGCAATAGCTAAAAAATCAAACATTTATAAACAATGTTTCTATTTGTTACCAAATCAAACCTGTTTCAATTATGCCATTCAATCTCCGTCAGGAAGATGATACAACGTAGAAAACGGAAGTTTAAAACTAAAAGTTAGCTCCCCTAGCGGAGAGTTGTCCGCCCCTAGGAGAGCTCTCCCATCTAATTCCAGCAGCATTACTATATAGGCTCTGCTCAAACCATACTCGCCCTCTATTCTCATTGTAATTACCGAGACCTGTAGTGTTTAAGGCCGGCATGAGGGGACGGAGGGAGGGTCAATCAAATTGAAACAGGTTTGATTTGGTAACAAATAGAAACATTGTTTATAAATGTTTGATATTTGATTCCCAAATCTTAAACCTGTTTCAATTATGCCACAGTACCAACATATGGAGGCGGGCATCTCGGCCTTGTGGTAACTCCCATAGCAGACTAGTAATCGCTGGAACGACACAGACATGGGTATAAATCTGAGACATTATTACTCATCAAGTTAACCCTGGTCTCAGACACATAGGGTAATTGAAGGAATTGATACAGCTTTACTTATCTGAGTGTCTCCATCCATGTAACTGTGCTCGTGATGTGGTACACATTTCCACCAAGTCGCAGGAAACCCGGGCACCATAGGCAACAAGAAGGTCCTCTTGGTAGACTCTGTATGACTAGGGGGGAACACAGCCACAGCCATTGCATACAGGGAGATCCTTGGTCCAACCGTAAGTAAAGGGAAACGCGGTGCCCAAAACTTGGAAGGCACCAAGTCCACACCACTCTCAGTCCGCAAGCTTCTTGAGGACAACTCACCATACTTGGAGTGATGAACTTAGATGCGTTGGAATTGCCATGCTTGCTCTCTGGGTGAGCTGCGCACTCTTCAACTCTCTGTACTTTCATCACTACTGTTGACACTAGGCCTGGAGCGGGTGTCTTGTGAGTTGAGGCACAGGTGACCCAGCTGAGACATCTAGAAGGAAGTCAGTTTCTGAAAGACACAAGCAAACCGCAGTTAAGGCAAAGTTGAACAACTCACCATAGTGTCAGGCCTTCATAATGATGAAATGGGCATCCCTGGTTGGCCATCTGACTTATTTCTTCCTTCTAGTATATGTTACGAATGGGAGATGAGATGAGATGATACAGCAAGTTGTCTGATTTGCTGTGGTGATCCAAAATGCCGCCCCCCCCCCCTTTTTTGAAATTTTTACTGAACCACGTGTTGGGCGGCTACCAAAGGCCCAAGCGTGGTCACACTATCTGATTGGACTGACATATCTCTCAGATAGAAATTGGTGAACGTGGAGTTCGCCGTCCAGGCACAAGACTGGACAATGTCATGGAGGGACAAGTTCTTCCATAAAGGCCATGACGTAGCTATGGCTCGGATCTCATGTGAAGAAGCAGTAGACAACAGCGGAGGGGCGTCAATGGCCAGTTGATAAGACCACTTAATGGTTTTCTTCAGCCATGCGGCAATGGTATTCTTTGTAATGTCACGCCTTGCAGATGGGCGAAGAGATAGAAATAACAGGCGCCGAGAGCCACGAACGGGATCGGTACGAGTAAGATAGTGGCGGATGGCTCGAACAGGACATAGCAGAAGATCGTCCTCGAGACCATGTACAAAGTCTGATAACGCAGGAATGGAGTACGAACGTTGAGCGCACGGACCTGAACGAACAGACTCATTTTTGGCGATAAATTCAGGAATGGGCCGAAAAGAAATGCAAGACCAATCCGCTTTCCAGGTCATAGAAGATCTCTCAAGAGCATGAAGTTCAGACACTCTGGACGCCAAAGCAAACGCCACCAAAAAGGACGTCTTATAAGACACAGCTTTAATAGACGCGGATTCTAAGGGTTCAAAGGGTGGATGAATCAGAGCACACAGAACCACACCGATATCCCATTTCGGTAACAGTTGCCGAGTACGACGCGACTGTAATGCGAAGGCGCGAATTAGCGCAGAGATATTATCGTTAAGGCTAATGTCAGTACCCGAAGTAAGCCGTAACACCCCAGCCAGAGCAGATCGATACCCTTCAATGGTGCTTATTTGGAACTTCTTATCACGGTGAAGGTGAAGGAGGAAGTCAGCTACTAGGGAAACAGAGGCAGTGTCGGGATCGGCATCATGTTCTCGGCACCAGGAGACGAAATAGGCCCATTTCGCCTGATAGAGCTGCGATGTGGAGGATCGGTTGGCTGAAACCATCGTCCGTGCAACCTCAACTGAAAATCCTTGGAGTGAGAGTGCATTCTGGATAGTCTGCAGACGTGTAGGTTGAGCCACCGCGGGTTGTGATGGAGAATCCCGTGCGGTTGACATAACAGGCTGGGCCAAACTGGGAGACAACGTGGTGGAGCAGTGAGGAGCGGGACCAGAATCGGGAACCACTGTCGACGAGGCCACCACGGGACTACGAGCAGAATGATGCAGTCGTGTCGAGAAATCTTTTGAAGAACTTCCAGAATCAGGGCCATTGGTGGGTAGGCATAAGCTAGGAAGTTGTCCCGGAAGATAGACAGAGTGTCGATGGCGAAGGCTCGAGGATCCAGAATCGGACTGACGAACAGGGCTAACTGGGCGTTGTTCCTCGTCGCAAACAGATCGATCAAAGGTGAGTCCCAAATGCTGCAAATCTGCTGGAACACCTCCCGATGAAGTTGCCACTCTGTCTGAAGAACGGTGTCTGGCTGGGACAAGCTGTCCGCTAAGACATTGAGATGACCGGGAACATGGCGAGCACGGATATAACAATGATGAAGGCGAGCCCAATCGTACAGATCCCACACCAGACGAAACGTTGCTAGGGATCGGGTGGTACCCATCTTGTTGATGTGGGCAATGACCGTGGAGTTGTCCGTCGCGATGAGAAGAGACGAGTTCGTGAGACGTTGACTCCAATGTTGAACCGCTAGGATGACTGCCTTCATCTCCAGAAGGTTGATGTGAAGTCTGGCATCCAATGTTGACCATCTGCCGGACACTTCCAAGTCGTCCAGATGGGCTCCCCAGCCGGTCTCCGAAGCATCGGTGTAAAGATGGTGAACCGGAACCGGAAAACGGAATGGTACTCCCTGCATGACGTTGTGGCGAGAGAGCCACCAAATCAGATGTGGATGTAGAGACGTCAATACCGGGACCGCAGGGTTTAGGGAAGGCGTCTGTAGGAAAGGAAACAGATGATACTGTAGCGGCCGAACTTGGAGTCGGCCGTAATGCCCTGTGTGGAAGTAAGCAGACCCACCAGACTTTGCCACTGCTGCCGTGTCTGTGACGTTGATGACAAAAACTTTCGAACCAGGCGTTGAATTTTGTCCCAACGATCCTCCGGAGGGTACACCAGTTGTAACCGAGTATCGAATATCGCTCCAATGTAGCGGCGCACCTGAGCCGGAACTAACTCTGACTTGAGAGGATGAGGAATGAAACCTAGGTGTTGTAACACCAGTAGTGTGAACCGGACCTGGGCGTTGAGGAGAGACTCGTCCGCTGCCCACAGGAGTATGCCGTCGATATAGACCTCGATCTAAATCCCTCGTAAGTGAAGAAAGGCCATAACCGGTGTAGTGATCCGGGTAAACAACCAAGGGGCGATGTTGACACCGAAAGGAAGAACCTGCCATTCGAAGCGACGATCGTTGATCACAAAGCGTAGGTAACGGCGATGACGTGGATGAATTGGTATATGAAGATACGCGTCCTGGAGATCGATTGAGGCCAACCAATCCTGAAGATGTACGCGGGCCCGAATCGATGACACAGAAGGCATCTTGAAATGAGGTGGAGTGATGAGATGAAGTTTGTTCAAAACCTTTAGGTCGATCACCATTCGCATCTGGTCTGAGTCCTTCTTTGGTACCAGAAACACGTGGCTGTAAAACCCTAGGCTGTCTTCGGTCCGTGGTAATTCCCTTACTGCTCCCTTGTCGATGAGCGTGGTGACCGAAGATAGCAGCGTCTGTAAGTGACCTGCAGGAACTGGCAGACGAGAGGAACGAGGCCAAGCGATGAGTTTGGGCAGTGATTGAAAATTGAACAGGAAGCCCTCCTTTAAAACTCTTACAATCCAGGTGTCGTCGGTGATGAGCCGCCAATTCTCGTAGAAGACCTGCAGACGCCCGCCCACGACCTGATGAGTAAAAGAGCGGAAAGCAGGAAGTTGAAAATCTTCGGTTTGGACAGGAACGGGGATGGAATAGTCATTTGTTGGAATGTCCACTTCGTTTGGAAGATTTTCCACGAAAGGAACGGCGACCACGGCCTCGTGGAGGTTTGTCAATGCCACGAAAATTACTCCGAGAGGTGCCCTCCTGATGGGTGGTAGTGGTGGAAGACGTACGACCTCTTCTCGGCTTACGCTCCGCGGCGAAGCCCGGACGACGAGCTACAGATGCAATCAGGCGAGATGTCCGTTCATCACGAACCGAGGGCATATCAGACTCAATAACACTGTTGAAGGTGAATTTAGATGCCAATGGCTGATGAAGCAACTGATCCTTAACCAAATAAGGGACATCCGGTTTGACTACCTTAAGTAAGGACTCCCGTTGTGCTTGAACAAGTGAAACATAAGAATACGAACCAGCTTCAATGACTCGACGGTTAGCGTGAACTAGCGTGTCCAGAAAACCACGCAAATAAGCCACGCGACCCGGGGTTAAATAAGCCGACCCATCGTCTCGAATTGATGCAGGATCTAAAGCAATTCGAGAAGCCGCTAACAGAAACCAATCTGCTGTAGATGAAGCCCGTTGTATTTCTTGCAACATTTCCAAATTATTCTCCATAACTTTGGAAGCGACCGATAAAGGAGCCAACTTACCCACCTTAGAAATGTGACTCAAATCCCGATCTCGTTTGGGTGGTTTGTCAGGCAACACGTTATCATGAATGTCATAATGAAAATGAAAACGAGGTTTACCCAACCTGTTGTCTTCCTCTAATTGCCAATCAAACTTCACTAAATCATCCTTCCAAGCTGGTGACGGCGCACACGAAGGACGAGATGGAGACACCGAGGACGTAAAGGCCGAAGAAGCCGCTGTTCGACCTACTATACGAGACGGGAGAACAATAGAAGCACGCGGCATATCCGGTAACAACGATAAAAGTGCATCCATTTTATCTGAAAAATCCATCTTTGGCGCAAGTTCCGGCTTTCCTTTTGAAGAGGCGGAATCATCAGAATCATTAGAATCATCAGATGAGCTCGACGAAACCGGCATAGGCGGACGCATGATATGACTTCGGCGAGAAGTAGGCAAATCGTGGACGACCGCATGATCAAGAAATGGAGTCTGCGATAAATGAACATGGCGCTCTATATCAGAAGGCGATACCGAAAGCCGTGGCAAACGGCGTGGAGACGCAGGAGAATGTAGAATTGAAGTACGAGAACGGCGAGCCGAAGAACGGGGAAGCCGAAAAGAAGTACTAGAATCACCCGGTGGACGAGAGCTACGAACCGGAGAACGAGATCGTCGTACAGGCGAATGAGAACGACGTACATGTGAATACACGAGATGTGGAGTAATGGAACGTCGTGGAGAAACAATCAACCGAACTGGGGAACGAGAACGTGAACGGCGTTGCGAAGTACGTGAGCGTCGAGTAGAAGCATGGTACCGATGATGTGAATCAGTATACGCAATAGTCGGAGACCCCAAGTCAGCAATTTGGACACTCAAAGGTAGGTCCGAACGACCCACCATAGAACGAGAAACGGCTTTAGAACTGCGTTTTGATTTAACCCGCAAAGGAGAAACCGACACACGACGACGTTTATTTCGTTTAGAGGTAACGGAGTGTGATAAACCAATAGACAATGGAGAAGTCGAAATAATATGCGATCCCACTGCATTCTTTTGTCCGACGAGAACAATGGACGGCTCAGGCACGGTGGGTTTGGGTCGAGAAGTCTTTGTTGGACTAGACAAAGGAACCGGTTTGGCTGTAACTCCAGACATAGCCACACCTGTACATGCTAAGCTGTCTAAAATATGTGATCTATCTAGAACTGTTCCGCTGGGTGGAATATTTACAGAAGCGGGAGAGTTCTGATTACTAAGATCATGAGAAACATTTAAACCAATACCAACGATATCTTCGTTAGTTTTCATGTCATTTACCAAAGCAATTTCCAACAGGCGTCTGTCGACTTCCGACAGAGACGGGTCGTCAGATGCCTGTAAAAGGTAAGCCCGCCTGGCTTGGGCATAATTCTTCCAAGCCAGCGGGCCCCATAATACACATTCGGCGCAAGTACTTCGCCGATAACACAACTCTTTGCAAGAAAAACAAACCGAGTGGGCGTCCAAACTGGACCAGAATTGCCCACACGAATTACATGCATTAGAAATCGGAAGCTCAGACATAACTAATGAAAGAGTCTCCGACAACAAATAAAGAACTTCTGACAAGAAATAACACAAGTCAAAACCGATAAGGATACTGCGGGTCGTTACAACAACAACCCAAGTTGTATAAACACTTCCTTCCTGATGTGTACTGGTCGAGGTACAACAGAGAATAGAGGACGAGTATGGTTTGAGCAGAGCCTATATAGTAATGCTGCTGGAATTAGATGGGAGGGCTCTCCTAGGGGCGGACAACTCTCCGCTAGGGGAGCTAACTTTTAGTTTTAAACTTCCGTTTTCTACGTTGTATGATCTTCCTGACGGAGATTGAATGGCATAATTGAAACAGGTTTAAGATTTGGGAATCAAATACATTGAGTATGGTATGGCATTAAATTTATGTTATTATTCAAAAATCAGAAGCCTTCTCACAAGTCCTATTCTTTATGAGATATGGAATGTAAAGAATATTTGTCATCAGCTCAATGTGATTTATAACCTTGAAAACTGAATTCATAATTTGATCCTATTAGCAGATGATTTAGCACCTAATTATTTGTCATTTCAGGTAATTTTTACAGAAATGAAGTATTAATAATTAACAGTTGCTTATGCAGTAAGAATGATGCCCTGGTGTGAAATCACCCTGACAGGACCAGTATCTAGGCTCTACTTTGAAAGTGTATCAATACCACAGAAATTAGTACAGGGTGTACAGTACAGTAGTTCACTTTCTGAATGGCACTGAAAAAATGCATACATGAAGTATTGAAATCAAAGACATAATTTTGATAAAGTACATTTTTATCATGGTACATGAATATGTTTTGTTTAGTAATCTACTAAATGATGTGACTATTTTATTTCTATTCTACCTATAAACATAGCTACAGTCTGAGAAGAAGCACTCTGTAGATAACGTACAAATGCAAGATAAACCATTTGAATAAATACAGTTATATACATTTCTCTATACACACACAAACATAATACTGAAAATATACAATGACTTGGTTTTATATAATATCACAGTTCTTCACATTATAGTGGAATATGTGTAAATAACAAGTAGTTTTCTATATTATACATTCTTAACAAGTCTTATATCTCACAGAGTGAAATAATTCAATAAATTAAACTGAGATGCTGAATAAAATACTGGTTATTTAAAAGTTTGATTTCTAAGAGCCCAGTCAGAGTCAACAAGATGATGTTACAACTCAGAATATATATAACAAGTTGCACGTTTGCTGGAGAATTGACAGGTCTACTGTTAAGATTGACAATGGTTCGGACAGGAAAAGTTCATTGAGGATAAATATTGCCTGTAATAAATGAGATCAGAAAAAAATAAATCAATAATAAATGTTTAGAGGACAGTTCCTCACATCACAGGATGATTCAGACAAAATTCATTAAGATAGTTAGTTACCCATTGACCACTAATCATAAACAGTGGAGGAAATTCTAGTATTCCATGTTCAAAAAAGAACAATCCTTTCCATTGTCTATCAGATGAAACAATTGAGACAATTCCTTGCTCAACCTCAGGGCAATTCATAACTATATTATTCCTTGTTCAACCTCGGGGCAATTCACACCATAGTCTATCAGATTAAACTGTAGTATTCCCAGTTCAACCTCTGGGCAATTCATACCATAGTCTATCCGATTAGACTATAGTATTCCTTGTTCAACCTCTGGGCAATTTAAACTACAGTATTCCTTGCTCAACCTGAGAAAAATTCATATCATAGTCTATCAAATTAAACTATATTATTCCTTGTTCAACCTGAGGGCAATTCATACCATAGTCTATCAGATTAAACTGTAGTATTCCTTGTTCAACCTCGGGGCAATTCATACTATAGTCTATCAGATTAAACTATTCCTCGTTCAACCTCAGGGCAATTCATCTAAGTTGAAACTATAGTATTCCATGTTCCACCTCTGGTGTTTTAGGCAGGAACCGTTTCTTAAACTCATCATCAGTGAGAGTGAGTGGTGGTGGGGTCTGACAACCCCTCTCTGGGCTCCGATGGGGTGACCTTGATCTGCCCCTGTCTGGGCTTTCATATGGTGACCTTGACCTAACAGGGCTTTCCATGATCCTCACACGATGTTTCTTCTTGGGTGTTGATTTGGGAGAACATACCCTCACATCTTCTGAACTCTAAAAGTATCACAAAAATACAGAATAGTTACCCATTTGTTACAATAATAGTCATGTATTAGCTTTGTTGAAGACAATTTTGGAAAACAGTGCATGTAATGCGCCAGATTAAGCTGACATGATTTTTAAATAGAGGCACTGAAAACAGCAGCTACTACTATTATTGAACAAAAAACTTGTAACGAACAATGTTACCATATAACAGGACATTTTCCTTAGTTCTGACTGAAGTCAGAGAATACTGACAGCAATTAAAAGGTGTTATGTGACGTCATTTCTTTTCATCTGTTAATTAGTTTGGAGAATATATTGACCAACGCCTTCAGATACACATGGTTTGCACAGCAGATTTCCAACTCAAACTCACAGCAATTTCTTAATCAGCGAATTTTAATGAAAGTCTGAACAATGTTGGTACCACATCTAGTTCATCCCTAGTCATGGAATCTACATGGATAAACACACAAATTCTGGGGTGATTATCATGTGCTCATACTGGAGTATTGCAATACAGAGAGGGTCAGGTATTGCTCACAGAAAATATAACCATCATGGGCAATAAGATGTACAAAAGTTTTCACACACACCATAAAAACATGGCTACAGGTTCAACAATTTCACACTACAAGCGAGCCAAAATTTACCTTGTATGAATTCAGTCTGGTCTCCTTCAGATCTTCCTGTAACAACTTCATAGTTTCCTGTAACCTGGCATAATAAACCAACAAGATGGTGATCAGTGATATAGCAGGATGGTAATTAGTGATACACCGGGAATCGGATGGTAATCACTGATATAATAGGCAAATAATCAGTGATATAACGAGATGGTAATCATTGATATAACGGGATGGTTATTAGTGATACAACAGGATGGTAATTAGAGATATAATGTGATGGTAATCAGTGATATAAGGAGATGGTAATCAGTGATATAAAAAGATGGTAATCAGTGATATAACGGGATGGTTATTAGTGATACAACAGGATGGTAATTAGTGATATAATGTGATGGTAATCAGTGATATAAGGAGATGGTAATCAGTGATATAACCAAATGGTAATCAGCTATATAATGGGATGGTTATTAGTGATATAACAGGATGGTAATTAGTGATATAAGGAGATGGTAATCTGTGATATAACAGGAAGGTAAATAGTGATATAACAGGATGGTAATCAGTGATATAACAAGATGGTAATCTGTGATATAATGGGATGGTAATCAGTGATATAAGGAGATGGTAATCAGTGATATAAAAAGATGGTAATCAGTGATATAACGGGATGGTTATTAGTGATACAACAGGATGGTAATTAGTGATATAATGTGATGGTAATCAGTGATATAAGGAGATGGTAATCAGTGATATAACCAAATGGTAATCAGCTATATAATGGCATGGTTATTAGTGATATAACAGGATGGTAATTAGTGATATAAGGAGATGGTTATCATTGATATAACAGGAAGGTAAATAGTGATATAACAGGATGGTAATCAGTGATATAACAAGATGGTAATCTGTGATATAATGGGATGGTAATCAGTGATATAAGGCGATGGTAATTAGTGATATAATGTGATGGTAATCAGTGATATAAGGAGATGGTAATCAGTGATATAAGGAGATGGTAATCAGTGATATAACCAAATGGTAATCAGCTATATAATGGGATGGTTATTAGTGATATAACAGGATGGTAATTAGTGATATAAGGAGATGGTTATCATTGATATAACAGGAAGGTAAATAGTGATATAAGAGGATGGTAATCAGTGATATAACAAGATGGTAATCTGTGATATGTGATGGTAATCTGTGATATAATGGGATGGTAATCAGTGATATACGGCGATGGTAATTAGTGATATAATGTGATGGTAATCAGTGATATAACAGGATGGTAATTAGTGATATAATGGGATGGTTATTAGTGATATAACAGGATGGTAATTAGTGATATAAGGAGATGGTTATCATTGATATAACAGGATAGTAATTAGTGATATAACAGGATGGTATTCAGTGATATAACAGGATGGTAATCAGTGATATAACAGGATGGTAATCAGTGATATAACAGGATGGTAATCAGTAATATAACTGGATGTTAATTAGTGATATAACCAGATGGTAATCAGTGATATAACAAGATGATAATCAGTGATATAACGAGATGGTAATCAGTGAAAAAACAGAGGTAATGATGATGATAACCGGACAGTTCATACAGTCCAAGTCTGGGGGTTTCTAGGATTTGTGACAGCAGCCGGTGTCAAACAAGCACCTTGGTAGTATTAAACAGTGATAGCAGAGAGTATTGATCATACGCACACAAGCATAGATACGAACTATCATAAAAATTGCGTTTTTCACTGTGCTTGGTGACAAGAAGTAGAATTACACCTTTGAAAGATTTCAGGAAAGAAAACTAGTTTTTTGTTTCGTTTCCCATGGATGAGAGATTGAGTAAAATTCAGTTCATCTGACATATTTAAGTGAAGGTTTTAGGGATCATTTAGAACTCATCGATGATATGTAGCCTGTCCCTATATTGCTTCACGTTTCATTCTATGTGATCATCTATCTTAACGTACCTCAGATAGCGTTCTTGTATCCTTTCACGTTCCATCTGTGTCTCCTACAAGAAATTTAGCTGGGATTTGAAACATTGGTAATCAATCGTGACGAGGAGTTGAGAAAGAGAAGCAGAGGTAAAGCTCAGCACAGGCTCATATACCAATAATAAGCTATGTATCTAAATATTATCCAAGTTAAATAGACAATAAAAACTTGACCAAATCCCTCAATTAATAAAACTGAAGCTGAAGAAATTCAAATTCAAATTACTGCATGTGGACGAAAGAAAGTCATTGACCAGTAGTGTCTAATTTCGAGCCTGTTCTCTGCGACACTAGATCTCCGAGATGAGAATAGGGAATGTGAGCTTTTAACAGACCGAAATGTTCTGTTCTGCCTTGTTACGGAATAAGTGCCCCAGAGTTACATACTTCAATATCCTCTATGACATGCTGATGTTCTTCACTGAACACCCTCGCCTGCTCCTCCTCTCTTATCTTCTGTAACTCCAGCTGATCTGTCAGATCGAATATCTGATCCTGAAAACAGGATACAAAGTCCTATTAATCATACATTATAAATTACATCAAGAGGATCTGTAGAGAAAGCAAATGGGGAATATATTCCAGGATCTGATCCAAGGCAGGGTTAAATCCGTTGAAAGGGTCAGGGGAAATAGGGATTGGGTGCTCAAATAAAGGAAAAACAATTGTTTCAATGGAAAGTTATGCATGAAAGTATGTGAAGGCATTTCTTCTAGTGAAGGCTTAACAAACTGATAGTCTGCTGGAGCAGGTCTAAGTTTTCTTATCAGGGGTTTTCTGTCACATAAAGTGTAGAAGATGAATGTAGTGTGGTAATGTCGACCATGTACATATTGCTGGAGGGACTGAACCATTTGTTTCTCCATGATTGAACTAGAACTGACTGGAGATGAACTTACCTGTAATGTTTCCACACAGTTCACATTCTCGTTATCACGAATAATGAGTTCTGAAAATGAGCAGGTAATAAATGAGTATATATCACACATAGCGACTAACGAGATGATATTACATGAAATCGTTAGCTCATGTTGCCTACATGTATGTATAATATGATTGGTCAGAAAGTCCTGTTAGTGATTCAATTTATTATAAAAGGAGGAAATCACAGATTCAAGATATCATGAAATTTCATGCTTGACAGTGACTCAAACAAATGCATTTCCACTTCCAATCCCTCAACGAGCAGTTATTAAATAAATCTCCAAGTGAGTGTGGGAAATGAATCAAGAACAGGAGACCATAATGGTGAAATGTTGTTACCTTTCTTGACATTGTTGAGTTCATCAAGTGCATCATCACGTCTGGATAACTCATTGAGGAAGTATTCACGATCATAGTCTGTGCTTGACAGGGCATCACGGAAATCTTTGCGAAGTTTCTTCTCTCGCTTCATTCTGTCTCTGAACTCTTCTCTTATCCATTGAATTTTACCCTGTAAAATAGTGGAAGATTCCAGTGTAAGCTATACATGACAACTATGTAAATTTTTCTAATATTAACATCCTTTGTTTAACCTTACACAAATGCATCCGAGGAAACATAGATTCGATATCTATGAAAGTTATGTGAAATAAATTAGTTAGTCTCAAAGATGTTATCCTTGCTGAGTTCTACATATATTCTGTAAACTATACATTTCAAAATGAGATACATGTATAAATCCTGTCCTGTTTCACAATGGCATGAATGGGGGCAGAAATTACCTTAAGTTCAGCTAACACCTGAGGAGGTCCAGTCACAGAACACTTCAAATTGTTCATAGCCTGGAAGAAAAAAACAACAAATAGACATATAGTTACCATGATGTATAGGCATAAAAATCGACCATAGACCAATACTGGTGCTGCGAGGGGCATGGACTTCTATGGTCAATTTTTTGGGTCGATGATATATCATTGATTAAGAGTATGATTTTGAAAATGGAGATCTGTCTGATGAGCCATACATCCCACAAGTTTCATCACTTAAATATTCTCGAGTTATTGTCCGGACAAGATCCAACTACAGAAAATCCAAGACAGTCATCTTGGATTACACGGGTAACCAAAAAGCAATCCCAACTGTCCTCTCACCGATGTCAAGACACTCTTCAAGTTTGAAGTCGATCAGTTCAATCATTCTCGAGTTATTGATCACACAAGAAATGTGTAAGGATTTAAATGCTGACAACGCAAGATGGCTGATGGCGGCCATCTTGGATTATACAGGTAACTGAAAAGCATTCCTAACCATCCTCTCACCGATGTCGAGTCACTCTCCAAGTTTGAAGTCAATCAGTTCAATCAGTCTCGAGTTATTGCCTAGACAAGATCCAACTGCTGAACATCTAAGATGGCTAAAGGCCACCTTCGATTATACAGTTAACTGAAAAGCAATCCCAACCGTCCTCTCACCGATGTCAAGGCACTCTCCAAGTTTGAAGTCAATCGGTTCGATTGTTCGCAAGGTTTTGGTTGGACAAGAAATGTGTAAAGATCTTACAATGCAAGATGGCAGATGGCAGGCATCTTGGTAACTGAAATGCAATCCCAAATGTTCTCTCACTCTCGCTGATGTTAAGGCACTGTCCAAGTTTGAAGTCTATCGGTTCAATAGTTCTCCAGTTATTGGTCAGACAAGAAATGTGTCAAGATCCGCCATCTTGGATTACACAGGTAACTGAAAAGCAATCCCAATCGTCCTCTCACCAATGTCAAGACAGTCTCCAAGTTTGAAGTTGACTGGTTAAATAGTTCTCCAGTTAACGGTCGGACAAGAATTGTGTAAAGATACAAATGCTGAAATCCAAGATGACTGATGGCAGACATCTTGCATTACACATATGACTGAAAAGCAATTCCAACTGTTCTCTCACCAACGTCAAGAAACTCTCCAAGTTTGAAGTCAATCGGTTCAATAGTTATCGAGTTACTGGCCGAACAAGAAATGCGTAATGGAAAAATGGGCACCCAGTGTTTCCAAGTCCCCCCACTAATGTGGCGGAGGACAAAAAGAGAACAAAATAGTAAATATTCCATAAATAGTGAAAATTACCATTAACAAAGACTACAAGTACAAATAAATTTGTTAATGAATATACATGTAAACTTTCAGTGCTAAATCAGTATACATGTACCAGATATACATTGTAATACAACCATGAAAAGCGTAAACATTAAATTTGAAAAAAAATAAGCAGGACAAATCAATTGCTAAAAAAATGTCCATTTTTCAATACCAATTTTCAAAACTAAGTTTTTAGATTTTTTACAGAGGACTTACAGTTCAAGTCTGAAAATGTGTACATGATTGATTCTCACAAGAATGACTGGAGTGAAGAGTGATTGTGGGATAGTATACCTGGTATTTCTCCGGCGACTCTATTGATGCCATATCTAAGGCTGTATCCACATCCACTGACAGCTCATTTAACAGATTCTAGTGGGAAAGATAATACGTACCTTAGTAATGACATTATACTCAAATCATTCAGTGAAGAAATGTTCTAACTTTTGGCTTTGAAAACATGAGCGCCATGTGAATAAGTCATTTATTTATCAGAGCTTCAGCACAGATGGTCTTTGCTAGGTATAAAATGACAAATAAATAAATAAATATGATGGCAACATGACAGATAACCTTCAAGTAACTTTCCCAAACATTGTATTGTGATGTGGGCTATGGAAGGGAGGAGGAGGGGGTCTCTACATCTACATACAAATGAAGAACACTGGATAAAGTTCACATTAAAGAGCATATTCTGCTTTAATTCATACTAAGTTCAATTTCAATGCATTATATAAATTATCTTCAATAACAATGCAAATATTATAGAATTCATTTGCATGAGATACCATATAGGCAGAGTTGCATGCTATCCATTTCCAGCAGGTCAATTCATTGTTTCGTCACATTATTTGCTGCTCTTTATATGCATGTTGAAGTACTAAATCCACCTATACTTCACTGCTTTGTAAATGTCTTCAGCAACTCAAAAAGCTACAAGTACGGTATATAAGTTAAAAACCCCCAGATGTTCATACAGGTATGGGAGTGAATATGAAGGGAAAATGTCATTGATTATCATTGAAAATCTCATTGATTTATTTACAAACTATCTAATACAAACATATACTCTAAATACCTACGCATTCCCAAGCTGTGAATGAAACTACGTCATAATGAGATATCAGAGACAGCAAGGGAGTAGATTCCCAAGCACCGGAGGGCATAAATCACCGACAACAGGACAGTGTTCAATCCTCAGATCAAAGTCTGGTAATCCTCCAAACCTCTAACAATACAGGATTAAATGTGTTCACTCTCACTGCATTATAAACATGGAGTCAATAGGATTGTCTGATCTCCATTCACAAGGTGCAGCAGATGGTATAAGACTATTTATGCCAACTGTCACCAACAGAAAACTGTGTCAATGTCTCAGAAACAATATGGGAATGTCACCGGTCAAGATAATATGTGTCATTTCATTTCCTGACAAATACTGCTGACATATCTAAGACAGTTGAATTGATAGAGCCTAATTGAATTCGTGATACTGTGGAACCATTCTTTACTTGAATAGCAAAATTTGAATGCAGTGTACAAAATCAATGTTCATGAATTATTATCTCTTGAAATAGAAGTACACAAAATGGCTGATCAGTTGGAGAAAAAATCCAGCTTCCAACTTCATATCACATTTTATATGCATGGTTCTGAGCAGACAAATCTGAGCGATTTCACTCAAAATATGTGCAATATTTGAACTATTTGATTGAGATCTACATATGTTTTTAATATTATGAATTATCACATTTGATATGCATGGTTCTGCCCAGACAAGTCTGAGTGATTTCACTCAAAATATATGCAAAATTTGAACTATTTGATTGAAACCTCTATATGTGTATAGTATTATGAATTGCTGCTGGTGTCACCATTTAGGGTGGGCAGACACCATTATAAGCCAGACAGTGAAATCCCATCATTCTATCAAAGTGATAATTTACATAGTAATCAGTTCGCTAATTAAGGCATAAATACAGTTACATACCAAGTTTTCTTGCTCCAGTCGGCGGACAGAATCCTTGGACCTGTGTAACTCATCTTCTAACACCTTTACCCTAGGGAGGATCAAATAATAGTCGTTAACATACTGTATATACTGGTGATATACATGCATCATGTTATACATATGGAAGACAGTTCCAGATGATTGAAATAATAATAAAATTCCGAGTGATAGTGATGTAAAACATTTACGTCGAGGTGACAAGTATTGTAGTCAAACTTCCAGGGGACATGTGATGTAATCATGAATTTCCAGGTGATGTAATCATTAACTTTCAGGTGACAGATATGATGTAATTATCAACTGTTAGGTGACATAGGTGATGTAATTACTAACTTCCGGGTGACATCAGTGATATAAATCACCTCATGTGATGATCTTTAATCACTGTAATCTTTAATTTCCAGGTGACGAAAATGATGCCATCATTATTAACTTCCAGGTGAATTAAGTAATGTAATCATTAACTTCCAGGTGAATTAAGTAATGTAATCATTAACTGCCAGGTGGCATACGTGTCATAATCATTAACTGTTAGGTGACATGTCATGTAAATCATTAGCTCAAAAGTGACATGTGTAATCATCAATATTCAGGTGACATAGGTGATCGATGTCCTCTGTGACATTATGTAAATAAATATCTTCCAGGTTACTTCAATAATGTACATTTAAAATTGATTGAAACATCTATATGTGTTAGACTAAAAAGGAAGACAAGTTGCTTACCTATCCATGTCATCTTCTGCCATTTGTGTCTAAAAAACAGAAACAAAATCTTTGAGTAATAGTTGTCACCATGATCAGTCGTTATTATCTTTTGATCTATGTGGAATGAATATTAAATGATAATTTACTTGTCACTGGACTAGCCTATACATTGTAGAGTATGCAAAGGAAAAGCTGACTGCATATGGATGAATGTGACTGATAAATTTGGAGAAAATTTTGAATAAAGTAATGATTTACAAAGCTATACTTTTATAAGACAATTAATAAAAGTCAAGGTCGAATAATGTAGTCCATACAACTGAATGTCTCACATGGTCTCAGTTGTGGACATA
This sequence comes from Hanleya hanleyi, assembly GCA_036873755.1. Classification (NCBI taxonomy): domain Eukaryota; kingdom Metazoa; phylum Mollusca; class Polyplacophora; order Lepidopleurida; family Hanleyidae; genus Hanleya; species Hanleya hanleyi. The sequence goes on along the minus strand of JAVTVY010018677.1, from coordinate 20,504 downwards.
ACATAAAATGGATACGGCTGAAAATATCTTTACTAGGCTTTATGATCTGATACAGACATACATGTATTACTAACATGGTCATAGAAGCCTTGAATAATGTTTGGAATATCAATACAAACTATATTCTGACTTCTTACCTGTGTTTGGAACTCTTGTTTTGCCTTCTCTACTTTCCTCAATAACATACTATTCTCCTCCTCATACCTGCAACAATTTCATCAGAGTGATTTTTTTCTTACAATTTCAAATTGTCCACCAAATTAGATTAAATACAATAATTTCTTCTTTAATTTGCGCAATAAAATTCCAAGAATAATTTCCACAAAATGATATGATTTCGATTTCCGGCATATATCAGTGCAATACATACATACACATGGATCCAAAACAACATAATATTTGTCAGTTTGATCATCATCACGCACCAGCGCACAGTCGGGCAAAGGCACAGGCCATACACTGGGCATGTCCTACATAAGGACCTAGGTTACACAACGGGAGAAATGAGCAAAAATGCTGTTTATTCAGAAACGACTGGATAGAAATATTTAATACTTGGTTTGGTTGGCAATTGTATTTGATATATTTCCTTTTGTTTTCTTATAATCAGCATTATTGTTTATTTTTCCTGTTGTTTAACCTGGGCCCTTATGGGAAACATGCTCGGTTTATGACCTGCGTCTTCACTCGACTGTGTACGCTGGTCCATGGTATCGCTGAACCCGCACATAATCTAGTTACCTCTGTATTTCATCGTGAAGTCTAGCGAGTTCATTCTTCAAATTGTCATCTTGTCGTCTTGCAATCTTCATGGCTGATCGTTGTTCATTCAGCTCCATCTTGTGGAGAAAAATGATGTGTAGCAATAAGTCATACAGAACAGTAATATGCAAAATGATATTTAATATACATGAACTGCAATTCTGACAAGTTCAAAATCTAGGATGAAGCATTTTGGGATTTAATTCTGGAGATTCCCATAATTTTTAGCAAATGGTAAAAAACTGATAACTTTGGATTATCATGCATCTCCATGGCTTTGTAAGTATATGCCTGAATTCCCATAAAATAAGACAGAAAGCAAGGCACAGTGTGAATTAAATCGATAATTTGCAACCAAGAATGGAACTTTTCTGTGTTTTACTACTGGTGCACCATGGTCAAATTCAGCTAAATTCTCAGTCTGATCCTGTCAAATTTAGATGGGACACTGTATACAGAAGCTGAAATAGGTCCAGAGAAATTTGTTTCAGTGACTGAACAATATATCCACAACAGGAGGAGATATCTACCTTGAGGGCCTGTAGCTCAGCCTCATACTCTACTTGTTCTTTCTTATAACGCCTGGCTATCTCCTGGGCCACTTGTTGTTCTCTTGCCTGTAATATAGGACAAACGATATAAAAAACACAGGAAGGAAGCAATCAAAGATTGCTCAATTGTATGCCCCCCCCCCCCCTTCCGCTTTAATCCGACACTGCCCCACCATTGTTCTGTTCTGTATTGGTCGGTGGAGGCCTTCATGATTATGAAAATTCTATTTCAGTCAAGTTTTTTGCCATGCCTCGCATAATACATATTCAAAGTATTGACCAACAAGTGATGATACAATGTTTTGATGCAAGACGGTCGCCAGGGCTTTCGTTAAATCCGAAAATGAGACCTACATTCCTTGGGAGTATATTGTGGTGAAATTATGAAGCGATCAGTAAACTTTGAATTTTACACCCAATTAACTCCTTTTGGGGCAATTTCATACTTCAGGACCTATGTGGTCTGCTTTGGAATGTAGAATGACATATATATATATAGCCATTTTCCCGGTCCAAATCAGTTATGGACTGAGATCCAGCCTGGACAAATAAATATATCCCATTCACTTAGGTTTGATAAACAAAGGATCATAACTCTTGAAAATATAACCGAAAGCAGAGAAACTTCATGCTGCACAACTATGGGGCATTGACCACATATCATGCAAATTTCATACTTGTCCATGCAATATTAACCGAGATCCAGCCTGGACAAGTCCCAATTCACAAAGATTTCAAGAAAAAATGGCCATAACTCTTAAAAATATAAGCGAAATGCGGAGAAACTTCACACTGCCCAACTACAGAGCACTGACCACATATCCTGCAAATTTCTTAATTGTCCATACAATATTAACCGAGACCCAGCCTGGACAAGTCCCAATTCACAAAAATTTGAAGAAAAAAAGGGCCATAACTCTTGAAAATATATGCGAAAGGCGGAGAAATTTCACACTGCACAACTACAGGGCACTGACCACAGATCCTGAAAATTTCATAATTGTCCATATAATATTAACCGAGATCCAGCCCGGACAAGTCCCAATTCACAAAGATTTGAAGAAAAAAAGGGCCATAACTCTTGAAAATATACGCGAAACACGGAGAAACTTCATGCTGCACAACTACAGAGCACTGACCACATATGCTGCAAATTTCATAATTGTCCCTACAATATTAACCGAGATCCAGCCCGGACAAGTCCCAATTCACAGAGATTTCAGGAACAAAGGGCCATAACTCTTGAAAATATAAGCGAAACGGGGAGACACTTTACGCTGCACAACTGCGGGGCACTGACCACATATCATGCAAATTTCATACTTGTCCATACAATATTAACCAAGATCCAGCCCGGACAAGTCCCATTCACAGAGATTTCAGAAAAAGGGCCATAACTCTTGAAAATTATACCGGAACTCGGAAAAAACTCTACGCTGCACAACTACGAGGTACTGGGCACATTCCATGCAAGTTTCAATCCTGTCCATCAAATATTAACCGAGATATTGCGCGGACGAGAAACTCGGACGGACGGACGGACAAAGCGATCGCTATATGCCCCCCCTCTAATTAGAGGGGGGCATAATCAGTAGACTTCAGTGAGAAATATCAGGCACAGCAGCATGTCAGTGTTTTTCACGTTCACTATAGGATATGACAGACAGGCCAGGTCATTGTTAAAAGAGCATGTCAAGTCATAATATAACCCGACCGACCTGTAAATATCCCCACATGTACTTAAAAAAAAAGAAGAAGAATTCTGTTCTGTCGAAATGTTTGGAGTTCAGAAAACTCTGTGTCTCTGATTTCCTGGACTCAGTGGCAATCTGAAACCATTAAAATGATTTACACAGTGAAGCTACATGAGGGTTCACAACAACCACAACACGTTGGTGGAAAATGGCGGCCTCAGTGTTTTCATCAGGAAAAAGAAAAAATATGTAAATGGGCACTGTGCCGAATAAACGAGAAAGGAATATGATTCAAATATGATTGCCAATGGGATGAACTGTTCAAGTAGGTTTGCAGTGTGGTATAGTTGTTGAGGATAAATATTTGTCTTTGATGCAAGAACAGTGGCAGCAAGACATGAAAATTAAATTTATTATTCGAAGACGACCAGTGGCCGGTTGATTATCATTCGTTGTCTATCTGAGTCCAATTACATGAGAGAAGTCATCTGCTAAGTATAAATTTACATTTTCTGACCAACAGACACAATCTCACTGACCAGGTGTCTGTTATCCCAAACAAACAAATGTTTAATTTAGCCCTAACCAGGCATTTTTGTTATAATTTCTTCCTACATTTTGTATAAGACAATTTTTCCAAAGATGCACATTCAAGAATGTTGTTTTTGTCTGTGCTTCCAATATACTATGTAGTTGAAGCATTCTGTGGTCCCATTGATCTCTACATGGTACAATGGAATATCAAATGGTATCAAGTTTAGAAACTGAAACATAACTGACAAAATTCAAGCTGAAACTTTCAAGCTATCCTTAATTTTCAGTTATCAATTTTGGAACATGTGATCTAAATACTATACCTTAATTTCAGCAAGTTCTTTCTTCAAACCTTCTAACACAGACTGATGAGACTCTCTTTCCTAGACATCAAAATAGATAAAGAAAAGAATTCTGTTCAAGTTCCATCAATGTAGAATAGTTTCCGATAGGTTTCTGTTCCTGATCAATCAGAGAACGTCCCATAAATCTTAACAATTACATAAGTATGTCTTATCTACAATGTAACTGTTATAGATTACACCCACCCCATATTATAACACAGGGAGTTACAGGCATGAAAGAGGGCAAGGCAAAAAAGAGCGGACAATTCCGAGGGTATAATTCTTGCCGGAGCCTTTTGAAGTGAACATAAAATAATTTGAAATTTATAACATACAAATGTCAAATACATTGATAACTTTGAAGTCCAATAGAATTTGTTGTTGTTCAGACCCTATGACAGCATAATATTTCTTTCCAATGTAACATAGCAGCTTCAGATAAAATGAGACAAAGTGTCAATGACTTCTTACTCTGTACACGTAACAAATTAGGGAAACGAGATGAAATAAAGAGCTACACCATTCACGGTCACTTAAGTATCAAAAGATGAAGTCAAGCAGGACTTAATGTTCATAAACAGACACAGTTCAGACGTATATTCAAATATACTTTTCACAACTGTTACTTCAAATTTGAGTTGAGATGAAAAACAAAGTTTGGCATGCTTTAATTTCTTCACGAATTTGCACTGATGGAAAACAGCTAAAGAGCAGACATTTCTCATGCATTTAGTTATTCTACAGAAACTTTATTACAGTGGAGTTCTATATTTCCAAGTAATCTGCTAATAAAGAAGATAGCCAACGTTTAGTGAGCAGATTGTTTCTCAACTTCAGCATTATAGCAAAGAACAGGTATACTCAAAGCAGTGCCTATAATCTACAGACGGGCATATTAAATACAATGAAAAGTTGGCTATAGAAATAATGAATAACTGATTATTGTTGAAGTAATGATATAATATGTTCTGCAGAGATGAAAACATCTGACATCCCACCTCCTTGACTTGTCTTCTTAAAGTTTCAACTTCTTCTTGTGCAGCCCTGTCTTTATGTTGAGATTCAGCTAAACACATCTTTAGTTCCTTGCAAAGAGAACAATTGAATCAAAACATCATGAACACCTCATTACAGTTTCAAGAATAACTCATCAGATCAAATATAAATACTTGGATTAGAGGCTGAATTATCAGGTAAATCAATAATGCCGATCTTGTTCACCTTTTGTACGTCATTTCACCATTAATCACATTTTGTTAATTAGATGTACATGTATACTATTTAGTTCGTTGTATGTTCTCAATGTAAAAAAGGTGGTGAGTGAGTCAATAGAATTTGACGTTGTTTTCAACAATTTTTCAGTCATATCACGATGCTGTCTACTTGTGTCGGGAAATGAGAGCACCCTTTCCTATTATCCTGGACACTGATCAGCTCAGCCAGTACAGCACCCAGTCATCCATCCAAGTAATCTCACTGCTCAAACTGCAAACATGTATGCGCTATAAAAATACATGGATGAAATGCAGGATTTCCGTCTCATTAAATCAGTACCTGTTTATGAACATTTGCTTCCCCAAGTTGAGCCGCCAGATCTGCTTTCAACAGCTGGACCTCCTTAAACTCTCTCTGCCAAAAAGTCAATCAGAAAACCCATAAACTTAGACTCATTGTCATAGAAATAATATACCATATTGTAGCAATATTAAGGTTAGTCTCATGGTGCTTGACTTTTGACTTTTTAAAATAGAAATTTACAAAACCGAGTAAATAATGACTTTTCTGAATAATTCAGGGTGAAATTTTCTGGAGTGAAATTTGTTTTTTTTCTCACGAAAGACTTAAAGGTGAAATGTAAAGGTTTTTAGATTCTCTTTTTCACATTTTATATAGACTGAATAATGATAGAAATACCAGTCTATCTAATTCACTTGGTTTAATTTGAATTATCTTGTCTGCTAGAATCTTTTCAAAAGCCGGTACCCCTAGCACAGCTGAATTCAGATTTGCAAAACGTCATCGCTTATCTTTCCTTGACAGTGACGTCACATCAGACCAGCAGCCCGGAGACTGAACGTTACAAGTATTGACGCCCAGCCAGATGGTCTGATGAGACGTCACAAACCAACGTCAAACAAGGGCAGATAAGCGATGCGGATTTCATTTCTGAAATCGGCCGGGCTTGAGATACCAACTTTGAAGCACTTTTCAAAAGCTACCAGGAAACAAAATACTTCAAATAAAACCAAACGAAGTATATGGGCTGATATTTCCATCATTAACTAGCCCGCGAAAAATATAAATAGGAAAATATGAAAACCTTTGCATTTCACCTTTAATACTGTTTACAGGTTGAATCCACCTATCAGCATAAGGTAGGGTCTGACCATCCCAAAATAACTTTGTCAACTTCCTGTTCTAATTAATTTGATTACCCCCAGATTTATGGTGGAAAATTTCACTTCCTTTCATAGAATTATTAGAGGGAAGTATTAGAGGGATTACCCTAGTTGAGAAGAGGATGATGATGATATGGTGAGATACCTGTATTTGTTGAGCCTGGTCCTGTGACATAAGCTGTGAGGTCTGTACAGAGGAGAGCTGATCCTCTAACCTGGCCTTCTCCTCTAGAACACTGGTCAAACGGGCATCAGCATTGTGTAACTCATTCTCCAGCTGAAATACACAACACATAAGTACGTTGTGGGAATGAGGTGTTACAAGGCGCAAAACACTTCACTGGACAAAGGTAACGAGGACAATCAGTAAAACGTGTATCATGAATGATGATCAGATCATAAAGCTGATCTTTTAGGTTTATTAATCATCATTGTCCAGTGTATTAGGAAGGTACTCTTACAATACATCCGAGAAAAGTGATAAGATATATGAAGCATGCAGGTCTGAAATAATTTGTGTATTTCATGTGTTTAACTGAGATTATCAATATCTGCACCATAAGACAACACAATATCTCCACCCTGTTTTCATGAACAATCATTACATAGTCATGTGAACAATCATACGGACCATTCATAAACACACACAGATATCTCCATAGTCTGGTTTGTAAAATTCTTCATGGAATGGGTCATACGGTTACAAGGTCCTGAAACTCTTGTATGCATGGTACATATCAAGTGACTGTATGACAATACAGACTATATCCTGTACTTTAAGATTACCTTGTCTGCTATAGTCCTAGAATCCCGACATTCCCTGTCCAGGTCCATTCTCTGAGACTTCAGTTCATTCACCTCAACATCCTTCAGTCTAAGCTGTTCATCCTGAGCAGCGCGTACAGCCTGTAATGGAAATTAACCATTTATTCTGATGATGACGGCAAACACAGCAAGGAAGCAATCAGAGATTGCTCAATTGTATGCCCCCCCTTCCGCTTTAATCTGACACTGCTCCGCCATTGTTCTTTTCTGTATTGGTCTGTGGAGGCCTAATTTGGCTAATTATAAAAATTCTGTGTCAGTCACTTTTTTCGGCATGCCTTGCCTAATACATATTCAAAGTATCGACCAACAAGTAATAATACAATGTTCTGATGCAAGATGGTCACCCGGGGCTTTCGTCAAATCCAACACAGGAAGGAAGCAATCAGAGATTGCTCAATTGTATGCCCCCCCTTCCGTTTTAATCCGACACTGCCCCGCCATTGTTCTGTTCTGTATTGGTCGGTGGAGGCCTTCATGATTATGAAAATTCTATTTCAGTCAATTTTTTTGCCATGCCTCGCATAATACATATTCAAAGTATCGACCAACAAGTGCTAATACAATGTTTTGATGCAAGATGGTCACCAGGGATTTCGTCAAATCCGAAAATGAGACCTACATTCCTTGGGAGTATATTGTGGTGAAATTATGAAGCGATCAGTAAACTTTGAATTTTGCACCCAATTAACTCTTTTTGGGGCAATTTCATACTTCAGGACGTATGTGGTCTGCTTTGGAATGTAGAATGACATATATATAGCCATTTTCCCGGTCCAAATCGGTTATGGACTGAGATCCAGCCTGGACAAATAAATATATCCCATTCACTTAGGTTTGATAAACAAAGGATCATAACTCTTGAAAATATAACTGAAAGCAGAGAAACTTCATGCTGCACAACTATGGGGCATTGACCACATATCATGCAAATTTCATACTTGTCCATGCAATATTAACCGAGATCCAGCCCGGACAAGTCCCAATTCACAAAGATTTGAAGAAAAAAAGGGCCATAACTCTTGAAAATCTATGCGAAAGGTCACACTGCACAACTACAGGGCACTGACCACATATCCTGAAAATTTCATAATTGTCCATACAATATTAACCGAGATCCAGCCCGGACAAGTCCCAATTCACAAAAATTTGAAGAAAAAAGGGCCATAACTCTTGAAAATATACGCGAAACGCGGAGAAACTTCACGCTGCACAACTACAGGGCACTGGCAACATATCCTGCAAATTTCATAATTGTCCATACAATATTAACCGAGATCCAGCCCGGACAAGTCCCAATTCACGGAGAATTCAGGAACAAAGAGCCATAACTCTTGAAAATATAAGCGAAACGTGGAGAAACTTTACGCTGCACAACTGTGGGTCATTGACCACATATCATGCAAATTTCATACTTGTCCATACAATATTAACCAAGATCCAGCCCGGACAAGTCCCATTCAGAGATTTCAGAAAAAGGGCCATAACTCTTGAAAATTATACCGGAACTCGGAAAAAACTCTACGCTGCACAACTACGAGGTACTGGCCACATTCCATGCAAGTTTCAATCCTGTCCATCAAATATTAACCGAGATATTGCGCGGACAAGAAACTCGGATGGACAGACGGATGGATGGACAGACGGATGAAAAGACGGACAGACGGACGGACAAAGCAATCGCTATATGCCAGAGGGGGGGGGGCATAAAAATGTGACCTGGCTATGAGACCTACATTCCTTGGGAGTATATTGTGGTGAAATTATGAAGCGATCATGAACTTTGAATTTTGCATCCAATTCACTCTTTTTGGGGCAATTTCATACTTCAGGACCTATGTGGTCTGCTTTGAAATGTAGAATAACAATTTTATAGCCATTTTCCCAGTCCAAATTGGTTATGGACTGAGATCCAGCCTGAACAAAATAAATATATCTCATTCACTTAGGTTTGATGAACAAAGGGCCATAACTCTTGAAAATATAACCGAAAGCAGAGAAACTTCACGCTGCACAACTATGGGGCATTGACCACATATCATGCAAATTCCATACTTGTCCATACAATATTAACCGAGATCCAGCCGGGACAAGTTCCAATTCACAAAGATTTCAAGAACAAAAGGGCCATAACTCTTGAAAATATACGCGAAATGCGGAGAAACTTCACGCTGTACAACTACAGGGCACTCACCACATATCCTGCAAATACCACACTTGTCCATACAATATTAACCGAGATCCAGCCCTGACAAGTCCCAATTCACAAAGACTTGATGAACAAAGGGCCATAACTCTTCAAAATATATGCGAAACACAGAGAAACTTCACGCTGCACAACTACAGGGTACTGACCACATACCCTGCAAATTTCATAATTGTCCATACAATATTAACCAAGATCCAGCCCGGACAAGTCTCAATTCACTGTGATTTCAGGAACAAAGGGCCGTAACTCTTGAAAATATAAGTGAAATGGGGAGAAACTTTACGCTGCACAACTGTGGGGCACTGACCACATATCATGCAAATTTTATACTTGTCCATACAATATTAAAGTGATCGTAAACCCTCAAGTAAAGTTTCCATCAAATGAAAGACCATTGGAAAGAGTGTCCGAAAATATTTATTGTAATTTTTTACGATTTTTTTACACAGAGTAAACTGCAAATAAAGCATGGTATTCTACGGTGGTCTGTTGCAATCATATTTAGGTCCAATGACGTCACACTGCCTAAATACATATATTTCAAGCTTTGTATGCACTCTCCTATGCTTGATTCAAGCTTAAGGTGTGTATACTTTTAGTTTCAACACAGACTCGCTGTTCTAATGTGCATGTTTCACCAAAATCTTTGAGATGGTAACTCAAGTGTCAAGTCAATTTGAATCTTGCATTTAATTTCTCAGATTTTGGTGAAACATGCACATTGGAACAGTGAAACTGTGTTGAAACTCAAAGTATACACACCTTAAGCTTGAATCTAGCATTGAAAAGTGCACACACAGCTTGAAATATATGTATTAAGGCAGTGTGACGTCACTGGACCTAAATATGATTGCAACAGACCGTCATAGAATACCATGCTTTGTTTGCAGTTTACTCTAAAAAAAATCGTAAAAAATTACAATAAATATTTTCGGACACAGTTTTCAATGGTCTTTTATTTGATGGAAACTTTACTTGAGGGTTTACGATCACTTTAACCAAGATCCAGCCCGGACAAGTCCCATTCACAGAGATTTCAGAAAAAGGGCCATAACTCTTGAAAATTATACCGGAACTCGGAAAAAACTCTACGCTGCACAACTACGAGACACTGGCCACATTCCATGCAAGTTTCAATCCTGTTCATCAATTATTAACCGAGATATCGCGCGGACAAGATCTTCGGACGGACGGATGGACAGACGGACGGACAAAGCGATCGCTATATGCCCCTCCTCTAATTAGAGGGGGGGGGCATAAATATAGGCAACTTATCATCACGATCATGGGGGAATACATGTAACTGATAACCACAATCACAGGGAAATACAGGTAACTTATCACCACCATCATGGGGAAATACAGGTAAATATCACCATGATCATGGGGAAATACAGGTAACTTATCAACACAATCACAGGCAAATACACTAACTTATCAACACGATCATAGGGAAGTACCGGTAACTTATCACCATGATCACAGGGAAAAACAGGTAACTTATCAATACGATCATGGGGAAATACAGGTAACTTATCACCACAATTATGGGAAATACAGGTAACTTAACACCACGATCACAGGGAAATACAGGTAACTTATTACCAATGGAAGACTTGCACATAACGACCAAAAGATGAACTGGGAATGCCAGTTCTGTCAGTTGATTGGTTTACTGGGCAAATATTGACAAATAGAAGTGGCAATAACAGAATCTGATTGGACAGTTGGTGTTCTGCAAGTCTCCAATTGAGAGTCCAAGTTAACATTTGCTGTTAGTTATGAGATTACAACTATATGACAAGAATGGAAACTAACCAGTATGTCTCCCATCTCTCTCCGTAGGTTCTCTAGTTGCATTGTGGCAGCGTTACCATGGTTCTTAAAGTTTTCTAGTTCCTTCACCAGATGTTCGTTTCGTTGTATCATTTGACCACCGCTGTGTTTGTGTCTGTCAGAGTCTCTCTCTAGCTGTTTACACTTCATCTTCCACCTTCATTATGAAAACAAAATATATTACCCAGTGAGCTATCAACATGTGGGCTAAGAACATTACACCTATCTTTAAAGTGATCGTAAACCCTCAAGTAAAGTTCAATCAAATTGAAGACCACTGGAAACAGTGTTGGAAAATATTTTTTGCCATTTTTTATGATTTTGTTACACAGAGTAAACTGCAAATAAAGCATAAGATTCTATGGTGATCTGTTGCGATTCATCCAAGAAACTTGTAAATAATTTTGTAAATAATAACAGAGATTGATTATTTGAATGTTACATGTATATTATCATCATCAATTGTGCTTTATAGATACAATATATGAACATCTTTCTTTTGTTATGAGTGCCTCAAGGGAGAACAGTCTCTGACTGATTGTGTAACCCTCGTTAAATAAAGCATTTGTTATTATTATTGGAGAACTGTGCTCAGTACTACTCAACCTAATGGATGCCTGGAATCCCATGTGTATGACAACCAGTGGTACACCAGGATCTCAGGCCATTGTGGACGCTCATATTAGGAATTTGCCATTGTGGATGTCCCTATAAGGTCTTCATCAATGTGGATAGATACCCATAGTAGGACTTGGTCATTGTTGATGCTCATTTTTCCAAGTCTCCCCCTTGAATGTCTGAGGCTCCCGAGGGGGGAGGAGGAGGGAGGTGACCATGTTCTACTGTCTACTTACTGTCTGACTGTTTCTTGAGCCCTTCCTTTGAACTCCTCCTTCTTGCGTTCACTCTCAATGAGGTTTTGCTGTGTTACCCGTAGTTCATTAGATAATCTCTCCACCTCCCTAGTAAAGTCTTTGAGACGCTGTAACGCATCTTCTAGTTGTGTAATCAACTGAGTTTTATGTCTGTCACCTTCCTCGTATTTATCTGACGTCTCCTTAAGTTGGGTGATCAGTTTGGCATTCTGCCTTTCTCTATTTTCCATATCTTTAGTTAGTACCTTCGGAATAAGATCAAAAATGATTTTTGTTTTAAATGAGATCATAGTTCTAATCGTCTGTATATACAAGATAGCCATCATTTGACTGCCAAATCATTTGGAGTGTTTTCTAAAACTTCAAGAAATAGGCCAGAGACTGTCCTCTATATAAGTTCTACAGTGGTAATGGATAATGAAGTTGTGTAACCTATGTAATTCACTAATTCATAAAAACCAGTGAATATATTCAAATCTTGACATAATATATTGAGGCCTCTGTTAATATAATGTCAAACTACTTGCATATTATTCATACAGTTATTTTATTTCTATATTGATTGAAGGTAAAATGCAAAGGTTTTTAGATTCTTCTTTTTATATTTCATGTTGGTTGAATAATGATAGAAATATTGGCCTGTCTATTTCACTTGGTTTACTTCAAAGTAGTTTGTCTGCTAGAAGCTTTTAAAAGTTGGTACCCCAAGCCCAGCTGAATTCCGATTTGCAAACTGACATCGCTTATCTCTCCTTGATTGTGATGTCATGTCAGACCAGCCTCTTGAGGAATGAATGTTACAAATATTGACGTCCAGTCAGGTGGTCTGTTGTGACGTCACAAACCAGCGTCAAACAAGGGCAGATGCTGATTTCATTTCTGAAATAGGCCTGGCTTGAAATACCAACTTTGAAGCCCTTTTCTAAAGCAACTAGGAGACAAAATATTTCAAATAAAACCAAAAGAAGTAAATAGGCTGATAGTTCCAACATTAACTAATCCACGCAGGTCATAATAATGAATATATGAAAACCATTGCATTTCACCTTTAACATTGATTAAAATGAAAAACAGTAATAACTAATTTGACAAATTCTTAAATGTTTTATTTGACAATAATAGATTGGAGAGAGCACACCCTCATATATCCAGATATTCAACGTTCCATTATTCAGTGTATACCTCAATATGATCAGAGAGCTGGGCCCTCTGTCGTTCACTGCGATCAATATTCCTTCTGAGCTCCTCCACTTCACTGGTTGCACTCAATGATCGGGATAACTGTGTTCTCAGCTCATTGATCTCTGTATGATATCTCTGACGTTCACGATCCTTATCTTCGTCAACTGGAATATAGAAGACAGGCCATACAAAGCTGCCAGTGTCAATCAAGTTAATAATTCAGCCTGTCAACAGATCAATTTAGAGTATTTACAGCAGATTACAATGACCAAGTTCATCTGTTACTCTGGCGGAGTGAACCAGCTGGATTGGTGGGGGAGTTGCCCAGATGTCACAGATGTAAACAGTTACTGGTCACACAAACTTGACATGCAGAAGTTCAACTGTAAAAGGTGAAATGCAAATTAATCCGTCATCTTGTTGCCTCAAAGGTAGGCTAGTTAACATTACATGAGAATAAGATGTACAAATCTGGAATGGAGTTATCTCATTTCGACTGGATTCAAACAGGCCACTTGCTAACATTTTTATTCTTCGAACACGAAGTATAAGATTACACAAAGTTGATGTCTTGTTCCTCAGGTCCCGTTGCATGGACGTTTTCCTACCATGCTTTTGAATCACATTTTTGAAAAATAAAAATATTGCTGTTGCATCCGTGATTTATATCCAACTCCTGTTTGTTTATTTGATGTGTTAATTTATTCTTTTGAACAGAAACTACTCCCAGTTAAACCTAGAAATGATTCCAGAACTAATTTCACAAGATATTTGCAACCCGTCATGCAGTCCAGAAAAGACTGCTAAAATCACTTGTTTGGTGGCCAATACAGTGAACGACTTCCATGAATGTGCAAACTTGTTCCACTTTAGCTCAATTTGTGCATGGTTCACTCCTTCAAACTATTCTTCGAACACGATCTATACGGTTATTCGAACACGATGTATACAGTTATACAAAGTTGATGTCTTGTATCTCTGCCCACATCAGGGAAAATTTGAGCATGAGAAACAGTTAAATTTGTATGGCTTAAGCTCTAAGGAAACAGGTCTGAATTGCATCAATTATATGTACTAATAATATACCATTCTTGTTGAATATAATTCTTCCATTTTTAGCTGATTTCAAAGGCCTATGCGATACAGTGTGTCATCTCACTCCAGTGAAGCTATCATGTTGCAAAACATAAATGTTGCAGGCTGTCTTTTTGAAGATGTAACTTACAATAAATTTAAATTAAAAAAATGTCATAAATGAATATAATGAAGAGGAAATCCAAGTATTATAATATTGAACATACGACTTTTCCTCTTTCGTCGATCTCGTACATCCTCATCTATCCGGCCCTCATCCAGCTGAGATTTGATCTTTGACCTCTCTTGCTCTCCTCTAGTCAACTGTGTCTTCATGTCCTCAATCTGAAATAGTGACATTGTACAAGTCCAAAATACAAGAGATAATAGCATTATTTCTAGTTATAACACAAAAACACTGAGGCAACTCTAATGAAATGGAACTATTTAGAAATGGAGATGAAAACAGCAGTGTTGTGAAACAGGAAGAGGGCTAGAATTGAAGTCAATAAATTGTTGTAATAAATATAATGTTACAAGTCTAAGTACTCTTGGGTAACTTGATAATTATTTAAGAAAACTTTATGCAGTAAAACTTATGCAGTCTACTGACAGCCAACTTGGTCCCAATACTGGTTGTTAACTTTCATACATGTAAACCAGAACTCTGTCCAAACTGACACAGTGGATTGTATAACAACTCTGGTTCGTCTAGAGACATCTTTCAGTTTTAAAACCCTCGATTGGCCAATTCAAATTTGCAAAAACAAATCTGGTATTTTCATTGGCCCATGGTGAAACTGTAAACTATCCAATCAATGAGAGAGTTTGTGTGAAGGTTGATACTCAGTTTAACACAGAGCTTTCATGTAGACGTATTAATTCAGATAGGATAGACTAATTTGACCTGTTGTTATTAATTCAGAGAGGAAAGATTGGACTAACCTATGATTTAATTTAACCTGTAGTCAACGAGAGAGTTTGTGTAAAGGTTCATACTCAGTTTAACACAGAGCTTTCATGTAGACATATTAATACAGATAGGTTAGATTGTTTTGACCTGTTGTTATTAATTCAGACAGGATAGATTGGACTAACCTGTGGTTAAACCTGTAGTCAATGAGAGAGTTTGTGTAACGGGTCATACTCAGTTTAACACGGAGGTTTCATGTAGATGTATTAATTCAGATGGGATAGATTGGTTTGACCTGTTGTTATTAATTCAGACAGGATAGATTGGACTAACCTGTGGTTAAACCTGTAGTCAATGAGAGAGTTTGTGTAACGGGTCATACTCAGTTTATCACGGAGGTTTCATGTAGACATATTAATTCAGATGGGATAGATTGGTTTGACCTGTTGTTATTAATTCAGACAGGATAGATTGGACTAACCTGTGGTTAAACCTGTAGTCAACGAGAGACTTTGTGTAAAGGTTCATACTCAGTTTAACACGGAGCTTTCATGTAGACATATTAATTCAGATAGGATAGATTGATTTGACCTGTTGTTATTAATTCAGAGAAGATAGATTGGACTAACCTGTGGTTAAACCTGTAGTCAACTAGAGATTTTGTGTAAAGGTTCATACTCAGTATAACAAGGAGCTTTCATGCAGGTGTATTAATTCAGATAGGATAGATTGGTTAGACCTGTTTTTATGAATTCAGACAAGATAGATTGAACTAACATGTTGTTATTACTCCACACAGGATATTTGGACTGACCTGTAATACACACAGGATAGACCAGACTGATCTGTTGTTAGTAAATCACACAAATAGATTGGACTGACCTGTTGTTATTAATTCAGACACGGATAGATTAGACTGACCTGTTGTTACTAATTCAGACAGGATAGATTAGCCTGACCTGCTGATATTATTTCAGACAGGATAGATTAGACTGACCTGTTGTTATTCATTCAGACAGGATAGAGGAGACACACCTGTTGTTATTCATTCAGGCAGGATAGATTGGACTGACCTGTTGTTACTAATTCAGACAGGATAGATTAGGCGGACCTGTTGTTATTGATTCAGACAGGATGGATTGAACTGACCTGTTCCTATTAATTCCCACATGGTAGATTGGACTGACCTGTTGTTGAAGAGCAGATTTCGATCCTTCACTGTGGTCCAGTTTTCTCTTCACATGGTCCAGTTCTGATTCCAGCTAATAAAACCACAATGTAAAACAATCAACATTCAGAATACATATGAACAGTGAGATCACATCGTCCTTAAACTGGTTGTAACACTTATTGTTCCAGTATACCGAATAGGCTTCAAACATTCGAAAAAGAAACTGTTTTTCCAAAATATTAAAATACATCATTCACTCCATAGGTTGGTGAAAGAAGAATCATCAAAAACTATTTCTTTGTATGGAAAATCAGCTTTTGAGAATGAGCTGTCAGACAAGACGTCTGGTGATGCTCACTTAATACTGGATTAGTCTGTGAGCACTACAGCTGGTCCAAATAGATCAACTGATCAAGTAATTTACTTTCTTCAAACTTTTTAACAAATAATATTGAAATGTATTACAAATCATAAATTATAAATGAAAGAAAACTGCTACTCGGTAGTTTTTGCTTGTTTTCTCCTTTACATATTTTACCATGTTTTCTGACGGCTCTTCTAATACATGTAACCCCTATGCTATTTTGCCCAAAGTTCTGAAGATATCTGTGGTTTAGTTGAAGAGGGTCACACTTTTTTTATTTATTTTTAATTACGGAACTTTGAACTGTTATAAAATCATTTCCAGGACGAAATTTTAACAAGAGCCAAAATTGGCTTCAATATACAGATATAAGCCCGCACAACATATTGTTTCCACCTATGTATCCTCCAACACACAGAATGGATATTTTCAATGATTTCTCAGTCTTGGGGTCACTGTGACCTTGGCATTTGAACTTGACTTAAATTTTGGTACAGGACACATCACCCCTTGATGTATCCATGGATGCAAAAATATTTTAGCAATTTCCTGATTTTTGGGTCACAGTGATCTTGACCTAAATTTTTTCGGGCTGACCAAGCCGATATTGAGTAACCATTATTAATCCATAGGTCATTTCATGTCTGAATGAACATGCGCAAAGTTTAAGTCAGTTGCATTTCAAAAGTTGCAAGAGAAATTTAAGCACGATTTTCGCAGACACATGCTCACTTAAACACCAAACTGACACCTTAATAAAGTGTCACAGCTGTCAAAGATGGTCAATACCAGGTGTATTCACCACGGCACTATACCACTTGGCAATATCGAGCTCACATCCTGTTGATAAACTTGGACATTTGCGACATTCTGTCATCGGCCTTATCTTTAGGATACAAGTTAAACACCGAAAGTGATACTGTATCTTGATGAATACACGTAGTATTAATCATTGTTGATTACCGTGACACTTTATTAACTTGTTGGCTTCGTGATTAAGTGACCTTGTGTTTGCAAAAAAATCGTGATTAAACTTTTCTTGCAACTTTTGAAATGCAACTGACTTGAACTTTGCGCATGTTCATTCAGTCATGAAATGACCTACAAAATAACCATTGTTACCCAATATCGGCTTGGTCAGCCATATGATATGTCAGAAGTTTTATGACAATCGAACAAATATCTTGGGAAATATGAAGCTAAATTATGGGGGGAACTTACTTTTGTTGAGGTGTTTAGAATGGCCCAGGACAAGGAGAGTAGATGAGTGTAAAGCTGGTCAAGTGTGACCAGGAACAGGTGTGAGTTATCCCCGTTACATATCACATAATGTCTATGGTGGATGGTCCCGTGGTACTTACCCGATGTCTGACAGACTCAGCCTGTAGGTACTGACTCTTCAGTTTCCAGTCCTCCTGGGCTGGCTGAGGAGGGAGAGGGGGAGCCTGCTGCTGGCTGTGTAAGGCCTGCATGGTCAAACATACAACACACAGACAGTTATATCACTAAATCCAATGAAAAAGCAACTTAATATTACAATATTGAGCATATTGTGGAATATATAGCAGAATCCATTGACACTCAAACAGATCTAGAGAGAACAGGAACAGGTTATATCAGAAGGATAATATCAACAATATCTGTCAGATGAGACCAATGGAAATCACATGTAATTTCTGAAAAATAACATACATGTAATCACATTGATCATAGATGTATTTTTGGGGCAAAACTAGACAAATTTTGCAGGGAATGCACTGAGAAGTGTTTAATTTTCAAAAAGAAAACAGGCAATTTTTGAAACAAATGAAATACCTACATAAAGGAAGTAAATACATCTGAATTTAAGAGCAATTTTTAGGACTACATGCCAATTCATTCCAATCACACACAGAACAACCACAATAGTATCCTGGAATATGAAATGAAGTGAACAGCAAACTAGAAAAGTTTCAGTTCCAGACGCTAATACAAAACCAAACTGTATAATATGTCTAACCTTCCTCTGTATCCATACTCCTTGTAAGCACTTCTCATGGAGATAAAACAGTCCAAATATCAAATATAACTACTTGTGAAGACAGCCCTTATAAATAAGAAACCTGCCGTAACAATTATTTTGTGGCATTTTGCGCAACCCACACTCAATACCGTATTAAAAAAGCTGAGGTGAACTGATTTTGCTTCAGCCTTCACCTCGGCAATTGCCGAATACTGTCATAGTGGTTAATTTCGAGGGCTGAAAGATATTGATGGACTGAAGATAAACTGAAGGTACTACATGTTCATCCAAGTTACAATATTCAAACTAACCCATTTAGTGGTACTGGTGGTCACATTTTGCTATTTCTTTACTTAATCAACAAGAATCAACATAATGTGACTGGCGAACAGTTGTCAAATAACAATTTTACAGAATTATGATGTTGACTAAAATTAAATACATGCATACCAGCTGAAACAGGAGGTGAAAGTAGGAAGTATATTATCATTGGTATATATGTTTACCAGATCATAATGTATCTCTATCCTGGAAGGCATGAGCATAACACTGAAACCCTAACATTGGATTTTCCAGACTCTTCATTCAGTAAGAGGTGTCCATGTGGTTCTAACCTGTTTTAAATCAGAGGAGATGGCTCCAACTTCATCAAAGCGCCGGTCCATGAGGCGCCGCTCTGTCTGCAGTTCATTCTGTAGGGCCTGCAGGCGTCTGTCCACACTAAATGCAGCCTGATGGAAACAGTAAAGTCAGTAAGCAATATGTTCTGCTAAAGGGCTTAATCTAATTACCTCATGCGCAGATACACTATCATGGCATGGTAAAAGCTCACACTTAAAATAGAACTCTACATACATTCCTGGATGATTTCTTTGTGAATTGACATGTTTTATGGGGATAATTCATTTCATGTCAGTGATATAGCATTTTTATGTTGTGCTAACAAACTGGAGAGCGCCTAGATACATCAGAGTTGACGTAAAATCATGTCAGAGCTGAGGGAGCGTCTGACTTGAATGGAGGTAACGTTTGCATTGTGGCGAAGAACATGTGTCTATCAATGACGTCACCTCAGTTAAGTCGAATGAAACAAGAACAATGTCACTGCCCATACAGCCTCCCTTTCATGTACAAATATGATGGTGCCCACTGCTGCTCTTCGCAAAATAAACACATCCCAGTCTATCACATTCCGTGGACCACCTTATTTCTTGAGCGTATACATAGTGCAAATTCCTGGAGGAAAAAGGCATCAAGGAGACTTCTTCTTTAACGTACATACTTGCAGCTGAGAAAATAACTGTGACAGCTTGGACCCAAAATTCTGTTCTACATTTGGTACAGGGTGGGGCATGACACATGTATGCAGGAGTGAGGGTGTCACTGGTAGTAACATAGGTTTGCATACCACTGAGGGGGGCGGGGTTTTGGGGGGATCCAGAAAAGCAGGATTTTTTGCATACATACTGAATGGATGGCCCCCTAGTTGATGAAAAATACATGTATTGTAGATTAGAAGCTTGGGATTTCAGGCAAAATTTTGCAATTACCCTTTTCTGCAAATGAAGTTCACTACAAATCAGTGAAGTGCTCTGAACAAGACTAACAGTGAAGTTAGTGGAGAGAACTTACTGGATCAGGTTGTGGTGGCTGACGCTTGAAAATATCCATCATGTCTCTCAAACTTCTCCTGGCATCCAAGTCATCTCTGTCAGGAGATAGAGAAAATGATGATCACTAAACAATCTTGAGTCTGAACTGGATCATCT